>VZRH01003617.1:1447153-1560632 GCA_013397555.1 Urocynchramus pylzowi
CCCACAAGAAAAATGGCATGAAATATGCGAGCTAGAATAATTTAAAAAAAAAAAAATCTTTTTTTTTTGAATAAAGCAAAAACAAAGTAACCAATAAATTGGCTCTTTGAAACTGATGGGGTGGAAGGAGTCAACTGGAAATAATTTTTGCTATATAGCCTTAAGACTATTTCTCTTAAGACCCTGGCAAACAAGTAATATATTTTCTTTTGTATTTATAAACAACAAGTTGCCTTTTTATTTTAGAATGTTTGGGCAAGTAAGTACAGATTAATTTGTGGGACAAAGGGTGGTGGCAGTGGTGGAGGGTATAAGCATAGTTAGGGTTTTTTAACTCTGGTGTGAGAGAGCTCAGGGAATGCAAGGAGAGGTGTGGTGGGAAGGGATGAGGTTGTGTTGTGTGTGATGGTGCCCCTCACACACATGGACATCCATGGTCTTTGCTGGCATGGAGGGAGAGCCCAGCTGTCTGCAGCTCCCCCAGGGAATTTTTGGGACTGCATCCTTGCTGCTGCCAGCCTTCTGCTTATTGTCTCTATATTCATAGACCACAGTAGTTTTTGCCATAATAACAGCAAAATTCATCTCCAAACTCTGGTGCACCCCTGTTCTAGGGGTATTTGAGTGCCTTGATGGCTATAATCACATGAGGAATGGTATTTCATCCCTGAGAGCAGAGTTAGAGTTCCACGGAAGCACTTAAGGAGCATCAAGTGGGAAGATGCATGCCTCAGCCATGGCATTGGTGCCTCACCATTTGCCAGTCCCCTGCATCCCACCCTCACCAGCAATTGGGACCTCTGGACCTCTGCCATCACACCTCCTGCCAAAATTAGGTGACTCAGCCAGGATCATACAGGAAGTTTGTGGCAAGGGGATGAGTCCAGAACAGCACTTGTCCTTTGCCTTTAATGATCCACACACAGCACAGTGGTGAACACATATATTCAGAGGCTGTAGGAGAGGACTGAAGGAGGACAAAAGGAAGACATTTGGGTTTGGTAGCATTTTACATCCACTTTACATCACTTGGAATAACTGCATGCAGTGCAGAGCAGTGGAGAAATAGACTCCCTTAGCATGGGACTATTACATTACATATCCCATAAAACAAGCCCTTCATTTTGCTCATTAAAATCAGGCATGCTTGTTTGTTCGAGTTCAGCAGTACAGTATTTCTTCTATTTGTGGGTTTAGCTATAAAACCGAAAGAAAACTTTTCTTATGGTTAATTTTCTTTTTAATTGCTTGTAGTAGAGTCCTTCTGACTCCAGACTGTTTCTATAATTACTGGACTGCATTCTTGCCCCCTGTACCTCTTTTATAGGGTAGGAGCACTATTTGCCTCTCCTGGGTCCAGAATCCTTGTTGAGATGAAGCTGTAGAAATGCAATCACAAATCAAGGTTTTCAGCTCTTGTGTGTTTGTTATTATTGTAGCCAAACTGAAAATGGCCTTTTCCTTTTTTCTCCAGAAATAAAATAAATTTTTTAAAAATCCAGTTAAGATACCTTTCTTGCATTATGGGTCTACAGTTGGGTGAGAGGCTGTGCCCTGGCTGCAGTGAGGGGATGGGGACTCCAAAGTGGTTGAGAGTACTGCTTTGGCCACCAAGTTTCTGTGTGGCCCATTGGCTCTTCCCAGCAGGCAGGTCTATGGCAGACCAAAGTGAAGCTCAGCACACCAGCCCTCCCAGTCTCCCTGTCCCAGCAGAGCTGCTTTTCTGTCCTGCTCCAGGCCATAAACCCTGGCTGCAAACCATCTGGGCAGTGTTTCACAGATCTTTGTAGGTCAGTAACACCAAGCTGGTCTTCAGGGGAAGCTGGAGATGTCTGTTCTTTGGGGCAGGCAAAGGACCTAATAGGAAGGCAGTATTTGGGATGCTTTTTGTCTGCACTTCCATTGCAGAAGGAAAGCAGTGCCCCAGCTCCAATCCCTGTTAGCTGTGCCTCTACCTCTCACCAACCTCCTCTCCCCTTTTTTGAGGATTGCTCATGTCTCAAGTAATTTTTCCCACTCTGCATGTGCCAGAGACTGATCTCTGCTCACAACAGCTATGGACAGTACGAGAAAAAATTCAGTTCAATTCTCTACCTGGTGCTGTGATGATTCAAAATGTGAGCTCAAGGCATAGCTTCAAGACTGGAGCAACCCAACCAACAGGACTTGCACCCTAATTTTCATCAGCCCAAACTGCACAGAGTCAAATTCCCCTTAATCTGGCTGAAGTTCAGTTGCTGCTGCCAGCAAGGTGGCCAAGGACTCCCCAGGGCTGAGGAATTCCTGCCATGGATTAGGTCAGCCATGAGCAAGTATGACCAGCAGTAGTTTAGGTGAAAGGAGTGGCTGAGCTCATATCAGCTCCTATCTCTAGATCAATCTGTTCCTCTGATTACTGGAAAAGGGCAGGTTTACCCAAAGGCACAGCAGGTGGGACAATGAGGGCAGACTCTCTCACAGCTCTGGAGGAACTGTGCACAACATCTTTCCAAGAAAGCTCAGTGAGCCCCCATGGACATCTCACCACAGAGAGACAAAAGATGAGGCACAAACTGAATGCTTCTCATGGTCTGTTCCAACCAGAAGAGCCTCAAATGGCTGGTTGTGCTGCAAAGGGTGTGCTGGCCACGCTGGTTGGGTTCAAGGTGGGGTGTCTCTGGCTGCCCTGCCATGCAGGGACACTTCCCAGGCTGCAGAATCCTTGAGCAGCAGGGACTGCAAAATCCATCTCACACCCAGCCAGGGAGGGAATGAGACTCTAGGGATGCAACACTGGGAGAGGACTCTGATTGTTCCCATTTTTCACCTTGGTCAGCTGCACATCTGGTCTCAGCTGTGGATCTTGAGCCTCTCTGCTTGTGCTTTTGCCATATGTCTTTGAGCTTGTGACAGCTTGGCTCGTGCTCCAGGGTAATGCTTATTTACTGGCAGTAGGTTCAGCAGTTGCCAGGGTAGGCAAGTTATTTACAGAGTTTCTATTTCCTAATAGTCTTATAATGCAGCTCACTGTTGATAGTTTGTTTGAAAAGTCACTTTTCATATATAAACATATTCCAGTCAGTTATTATTTGCTTTTCTAACTCCTGTTATCAATAGAATTTATTATTAACACCCCTCCCCACTTCATTAGAAAATGTTGTTCTAGAATATTTGTGTGTCTGAAAATGATAAATATTGAGATTTCTGCTTTTTATATTTGTGAAAGGGCAATTCATTTATTCAAGTACTCAACTTTTGACCCGATCTTTGGAGTAGTCACTTCTGCTGGTTGAATTATTCATTGTGAATAAATTATCCCATGGATTTATCCCCTCCTGTTTGTGAAGCGTATGCTGAGTAATCCTGATTTCTGAGAACAGAACCATCATTTGTGAGAATTCACTGAATAGTTGCATATCCGATGCCCTCCGCGGCAGCCACAGTCTGGTCACCTCCTTCCCCGTCTGCTCTCCTGGAGACAGGCAGGAGAGCTGAAATGGAGGGAGAAGGTTAAAGACAAGACCCTCTTTCTGGGGGAAATAAGACCACCCTTCATCCACCTCAGCTTGGAGGGACTGGGATTGAAACCCACAGTCAACGGAGCAGATCCTACATCCCAGCTCCATCTCCTTTGCTTGAAGTTTCTCCACTTCTGCATTTGACCCAACGTGCGTCTTTTAAATCCAAGAAATCAGGAAGAAAGAAAGGAGATCAGCGTAAAACCTACATACAAATCCATTCTGCAGACAGCCATGCTTTCAAGCAAGGTCCTAAGGAATGTTTTTCGTCACTCCCAGTGAAACTCTAGGACTTTCATCTCTAAATGCTGGCAGAGCTGCAGATGAAAGGCTCCTGACGTGGAGCTCAGCTTTTGATCTCCCCATTGCCTGCATGCTCGGCCGAGGAGCACTGCTGCAGCTCCACGTCCCTCTTCCAAAAGAAAACAAGTGTTTTCTTTGCCTCTCCCCATTTAATATTATCCCAGTTTACCCAAGGGATGGACAGCCCTATTTTCTGAGGGTCAAATATTATGACAGCTTTGGATATCAGTGTTCTCACAGTACCTCTGGCAGTTGTCTTCCAAAATAACTTCACTTGTCCTTTTTAAGTAATAAACTTTCCTGGATACTTCAGCTTTGATTCTTGCTGGGTTTTGGGGAGGGTTTTTCTCTGAGGAATGGGGTTCAGAGCTTTATTTATTTTTTCAGAGGAAAACTCTGGCTGTTTTGAGACGGCTCTTAAATGAAACATGGAGCATTGCCAATCTCTGTGGAAGACAAACAGCCTCAATGATGCTGAGCTATCACTTGCTGTTGGAATTTTGAGAGCCAAGGACTGAAAAAGTGAAATAGGAAGGATTTCCAAGGGAAATTGTGTGTGTGTATGAGATTCACTGCTGGGAATGGTCCAAGTGAGGGCTGCTCACCACTTAAAGATCTTGCAGGAAAAATTGGGGAGGGAGGAGCTGATTTTCCACTGTTGTGTATGGTATCTTTTGCTGCTACAAAAATGGGCTGTAAACTTCTGACATGCCAGAAATCTCTGTTCAGGAGTTGTTATTGATTTACACCCACTTAGCAGTCAGTTTGTGCTGGCTTAAACATCTGCTTAAGACAGTGGCAAATCAGGATAATTTTGTGGTGGTCTTGAGTTAAGTAATAGTGTAATCAAGAGTAATGACCTTGGAGCACTGGTGGTTTCTTTGTACATGCACTTGCTCTTCCTCCTCAGTGGAAAGGGCGTTGTTGTGAGGAAGGACCAGCAGGTGCTCAGCACATCTCCTGGCACAGTGGTGCTCCCACGCCTCTGATGGCTGAGCAGACTCTTCATCCCATGCCCTGAGACATGTTAAAACCCCCCATAAAGCAATCCTCTGCCTCTAAAAGCTGTGACTGCAAAGTAACAGGATGCAGAAAGATGGTTTTAATTAGAGGGAAAAGTGTGTTTTAAGAGCATTTCAGCTAATGCATCCTAAAGCCTCCCGTAGAGGGGATCAGTTGTATTTTCACACCTGCTGTGCTACTGAGAGGAACTCCCAGGGATTGCTCTGATCAGCTGATGTTAATGCACAGTTTTAACCATCTCAATTAGGACTTTTGGCAATTTTCACTAATACATTACATGCATTTTTAAGCCCAGTTGAGTAAGGCTCTATGTCTCCCGTAGTGAGAGGGAGTAAACAGGTTACAGGTTAACTAGGATGTGAGAGGAAGTACTGCAGTGCCATGGCATGACTCTCTGGACACATTTAGCAACGTGGTTAAAGAAAAAAAGGGGTAACTTGTCTTGCATTAGTTGTGCCATTTCTGGATCATACTGGGAGCACATCTACTCAGTCCTGCAGGACTTCTACCTTTCCCTCTCTGATGGACAAGAAGACACAGGTTGTTTCTGCCTCCCTGAGCTTCTCCAGCTTTTCTCTTTATTCTCATTTTGGGGCTCCTCCCAGGCTTCCCCAAAATCGCTGCAAAGATGTGGGATGCTCACTAATGTCCAGAGCAGTCAGTGAGTGAAATACCTTAGAGTCAGCACAGGTGCACCTCGAGCACCTGGTGAATGGGAAGGGCCGTCTCTTGTCACACCCTGAACCCAAATTCAGTTCCCCTTTTTGCTGTGGGATTCTCAGCATACGAGCAGCCCAGTTTTTCTTCCCCCTATTTTGTCAGTACAGCAGCACTCTTCCCCCCTTGGAACTCTAGGGACACACCAGGAGCTCTTGGATGCTGCTGTTAGGGCACCCACATAATTCCATGTACCCTCCATGCACTGAGGGCCTGGGATAATTTTTCACAGACAAAATCCCATTCCAAAAATTAATTGCGTCAAGTGCTGTGAGGTTTTGCTGAAACTCCCCTTTCAGATTTATAAGCCTGACAAATACAATTTTTTCCCCAGCTTGCTGGCCATCTGCTGATCCTCTATAAATATAGCTGATATAGTGCTTTGTCTTAAAAAGGAATAAGACACATATTTAAACACAACCTGTAAGGAGGTGCCTATGAAAGGTACTAGGAAATAGAACTGGCCAGGACCCAGGAATCACACAGAACAGTATGGCTAAATGTGCTGTGGGATCAATTCACTCTAAGGGCTGAACAGTCTTCCAAAACAGCTTGACACCCACTAAAGGCCATGTTGGTGGCATTGCTTGTCTCTCCTAGCTGTCTCTCCTCTCACAGGATTGAGCATTCCCATGAGTGGTTGCACTCAATCCAGCTTTCACCTTTCCAGCAAGATGCCAGAAGGCTTGAGGATTGTGCCCCATGTCAAAAATAGAGGGAAAAGGAGGAGAAAGGAAGGAAGGAAGGAAGGAAGGAAGGAAGGAAGGAAGGAAAGAAAGAANGAAGGAAGGAATGAAGGAAGGAAGGAAGGAAGGAAGGAAGGAAGGAAGGAAGGAAGGAAGGAAGGAAGGAAGGAAGGAGTCAGCAGGTAAAGGGTGTGAGCAGCACCTAGCAGAAAAATAAGGTGTTACTTGTGTTCTCCTGGATTTTGCTACATGTTCTATCAAATTGTATCCACACAGAAGATGTCTTACACCTGTAGAGGTGAATATTCAAACATGCTGGGTTATAAACTGGTCCATCAGCTGGAAAACAGCCCCAAGACCATTCTGATACCCTCATGCCCCTGCTCCTCTTCACTCCTAAAGAGTATATGAATCCTTGGGATACAGATGTGCATTCCTCTTACACAGCCCACAACTAGGAGCTGCCCTTTTTGCATATAAACATTTCCCCCTCTCTTTTTGGCCATTGAAGCTCTGAATGCATTTGCTCTTGGGTTTTGCAATAAAGGGAGTTCTTGGCAATTTATTTTCCCACCCTGCCTTGTGAATCCAGTGTTGGCTTGTGGGGAATCCCTGCAGGAAGGCACAGACAGACAAGGGGCACAGCATCCCCCCAGGGCATAAAGAAATGGCCCTTGCCTGGTTTTGTAGCCTGAGAAACCATGGCCAGACCCTGCTAAAGGATGGGAAGGACAAGGGCTGGGATTTTCTCCAGAGAGCTGGGTCTGTGAACACAGTGTAATGGCACAGGGCTGGAGCATTTTGAGGCGGCTCCTCTCCCCAGGATTTGCCTAAGCCAAGTGGGATGAGTGACAGATTTCTCCTCTGAGATCAGTGAGGAAAAAAATCTTCCATTGCTGCAAAGCAGCCTCAGGAGAACAGCTCAGAGCAGCTCTGTGACTGCTCCTCCATCCTGGAACCAAGAGCCTCTGCAGCTTCTTCATGCCTCTGTGTGCAGGCCAATGTCAGTGAACCGGCCAGGGAGGATCCCTTGCCCATGCCCTGCCCTGTCCCCTTGCCTGCCCTCTCTCACAAGCCCCTGAAGTGCATGAGTGGCACTTGGGCAGATGTTCCATGGCTCCTCTGGCACTCCACAGTGTCCCGAAGCCCCGCAGGCAGGGCCCTGCCGAGTGGAGATGTGGCCCATTGTGATCGACAAGGACTGGATGACAGTAAACAAATAAATCAAAAATAATTGAAATGACACCATGGGAAATAACTCCCTGGGGCTTGCAAGCAGACTTCTTCCCAAGGAAAGTTACTGGGGATGCTGCATTGGAGATGTCAATGTAATGACAACAAAACCAAAACCCACCCCAAACCAGGAGCGTTTCACTTTAACTAACGGGTCCCTTTTAAGTGTAGGATATTGACATTGTGTTTGAATGGGGGCACTGTAGGAACCCAAACTTGCCATACATGTATTTCCAAACCTACCACCTTCTGTAGAAACATCAAGGGAATACATTTGAATGGAAATAAATTCAGCTAACGCCTATTGATGCAAATGGGTAATTTCAAGTGCATTAAAGAATGCAGCCAGAAACGCTTCAGCAAACAATCCAGATCATGTTTTAATTAAGGTATTTTCTTTCTTCTTCGTTCTTTTTTCTTTCTTCCTTTTTTTGTCCCCTCCATTTGTGGGCACAATAGCAAAGAATCCTCTCAGTGCCTGAGAAGACAAAATTACACCTAAAAACCAAAGCTGTCTAAAAACATGTGCTTTGATAAACATACATGGACATGAATTTAATTGTGCCCGTGCACTTTCTCTCTGCAAAGGTGACAGCTGAGCCAATCATCTAACTAATTAACATACACTGCAAACGAGATTCCTCTTTTCTCAGGCCCGGGACAGATGGCCTATGCCACTCAGCCAGCTTCCTGCACCTAATCCCCTGCTTCTATTTGCTCCAGTGGCTGCAGATATTTGCATTCACTCAACAATAACCCATTGAAACAAATCACTCCCTTTTTTCTTGCCACCTCCAAGAAAGCCCTACACACCCCTGCCAATGTGGAAATGCTGCCACAAAAGAACCAATTATTATTTACAGGAAAATATCTGAAAAAGGAAAAAAAAAACAGGATTGCTGCTAAAAATAAAACCAAGCCCTTAAAAAAAGTTAGGATGGGGGGAACAAGAAATAAAATAACATTTCTGAAAGGGTTTAGTTCATAAGGGCTGTATTCAGAGTGCTTGGAGAAGGTTTTCATATTTTTTTGTCTGCTCCTGTTGCCATTGAATCCAATAGTGTGCTTTGCTTGTTAACAAGTTTTATGCTTTATTTTGGACAATCGCTTTCTGCCCTGGCCAACAATACAGATTCAGTTTTGTTTTCTAACAGTCCTTTTTCCAGTGGCCCACCCATTGCCAAGAGTAAAAACGCTTGTGAAGCAACATTTTTCTCAACAATATCTTTTATCTAAGCACATCCCTAGATGCTCCATGGTGAAATCCAGAACTGGGTAGCCCGAGGCTGTACTTTGTGTGTTGGAAAGTTCTGGTGCTGCAACATCCCCAGCTGCTTCCCACCAACTGTTGCTGTCCCCTGGGGGTCCAGGGTGGACTCTTAGGAGGGGGTTCTGAAGGATGGGCAGACCTTAGAGTGGGGTAATGTAGCTGCCTTTGGTATTGTTAGGGTTTTGGCCACCCAACTCCAACCTATCCCATAGCCCAGGGTGGGAGACATCTTCCCAGTTTTCTCAGAGGTCAGGGTGTGCTGGTTTTTTTTGGATCCCATGGAAAGAGTGTTTTTTAAAATACAGCAGAGTGTGTAGTGTGATGCCCTGCAATGTGCTTTCAAGGATGCAGAGGCTTTGCCATGGCTGTGAGAAGAGTCCTAATCCAAGCTCTGGGAAGAGGCAGCTCCCTAAGCCCTTTGGCAGTGCAGAGCAAGGAAGAAAATGGGGAAGAAAAAAAAAAGTAAAACCAATGGGGCACTAGGGAGATCAAAAAGAAAATTATTTGGGAAAATCCTTCAAAATGCACTAATACTATCTAAGGATAAGATTCCTCTAGAAGGGCATCTTCAGGCAGTAGTTAGTGTTTGGGTACAAACCAAGACTACTAGGTCCCAACAACACACCTGTAACATGTCTGAAGCCTCAGTAAAAAACATTACCAGATGCTTGGATAAGGTTTGAAATAATTGATTTGGGGTTTGTTTGTTTGTTTGGTTTTGTTTTTCTAATACAGAGGAAGTTCAAAATATCTGACATCCAAAATCCTTCCCGGTGTTATTTTTGGTACAACTTTAATCAGTGGTATTTTTGGTACAACTTTAATCAGTTTCATCACATTTATGCCGTAGTTTATTTCAGCTGACTGAGATGAACCCAGCAGTTGATTCAAGTGCTGAGTGATGTGACCAATCAACTGAGTCTTCTTTCCTGGATTATGAGATACAAAAATATCTACTGTTGGGGGTGGCACAGTTGGTTGCATGGCTCCATGTGTGCCTGTTGGTGCCTTGGGTGGGCCCTTCTGGGGAAAATAAATGGTCTGACATCCATCTGCCCTGGTATATTGGTTCACATAGTGGGATCTCAATCCATGATGGGTTAATGCCAGCATGAAGACAGTATTAATCACACTCAGGAAGGAACCTGCAGTGACAAGACGAATAGCCTCCTCTCCCTCTTGCAGTCTCAGTTCAGTAGAAACACTTGCAATGGTTCTGGAGGATTACAAACATCAGATTTTCAAAGAAATTCCACAGGAGTATCCACTGAAAAATTTAAGATACAATTCCAGACCAAGGACTGTCAGGAAAACTCCTCAGCAAATATTTCCAGATCCACCAGAAGACATCAATGCATGAACGTTTGCTTCTAGTTTGAGAAGATCTTTGCCCAGGCTTTGTGTCCAGGCACTCATGTGCTTTACTGGTGAAATGAGGATTTGCAGAGATGTGCACAGCCTATTCCTGTGGACAGGTTGGTCAGGACACCAGGGCAACTTGGCCCCCTTGAAGGTGCAACTAGAGTACTTTATAACACAAACCAGAGCTTCCCAGTGATCTCAAACCCCGGATACTTTTACTTGTTTTCACAAAATTTATACTTCTTCTCTCTCTGTAGTCAGAGTCACATGGACAGACCAAAGCAGAGTAGGAGAGGCTCTTCTCCATAAATCTCCAGTTTGACCAGAGTGATGACAAGCAACATCTGAGCAGGCTGTGATGAAACTTCCTGCTTGGCTGTGCAGTCTTTCTCCTTGCAGATCAGCAGCCACAATAGAGGGTCCTCATGTGACCTGCAACTCCTGAACCTCAATTTTCAAAGGTTCAGGAGGGGCCTAATTAAAACCAGCAGAAAATGAGAATGCAATGTTGCACACTGCACCTCAGTGTACAGGCTGGTTTGATCATTCCTATCAACTTTTTCACACTTCCAATATCTTTTCCACATCCATCCAGCATGTGAATAGTTACAGGAACATAGCTAAGAAACCCATTACAGGGGTGGTGGGCCCACTTGCTGTTCTTTCTTATCTTTTCAACAGATCCAGTCCCTTCACAGAGGCAGAATCCATCCCTGCTATTTTTCCCCTGGAGCAGTCTCCTACTCTAGTCATCGAAATGAATATGCAAGGTGGAAAGATTGCAGCCTGGTGAAAAGCTCTCCTTTGCATCCTAAATAACCACTGATCTCTCTGCAAAAATAACTTCTCAGAGGACTGCACGAATTCACTGGCTGGTTTGCATGCAATTAAAAGAAACCCAACAACAACAAGAAGATCCCCTGTATTTTTAAGACAGAGCTATTTTTCATAGCAGAGCATTAAAAGTC
Source organism: Urocynchramus pylzowi (assembly GCA_013397555.1). Taxonomy (NCBI): domain Eukaryota; kingdom Metazoa; phylum Chordata; class Aves; order Passeriformes; family Fringillidae; genus Urocynchramus; species Urocynchramus pylzowi. Next base: position 1,458,213 of record VZRH01003617.1, read on the forward strand.
CTTATAAATGTGAGATGCCAGTGGTTTCTCATGAAAACAAAAGATCCCGGGGCTTAGCTCTCTGCTGAGAGGGGAGGAAGCGCCAGGGTAGGAGTGAGGGAACATTCAATCGGGCTGCTCTGACAGCTTTATAGCCCAGCTACAATGGGCAGAGCTCGGTACTGATGAGCCCCATCCCGGCGGCCCCGCGCCTCGGCTCCGCCGGTTCCTGCGGCCCGGCCCCGCACCGGGGCCCCGCACACCTTTGTGAGACCCCCGCCAGAAAAAGCGGCTGTTTAGCAAAACAAAAGGACTCCCATAATCTACTTATTGTGCCTCATTAGGATTGCGGGCGCCCTCTTCTAATGGGAAACTTATAGGATCAAGCCGGCGGCGCGCTGCGGGGTTACCGCGCCGGGTAATAAAGACATTTTTTTCCCCCGTTCATGTCCAAGCATGACAAGACACAGCGGCTCGCTCCCGAGAAGCCACTTGACATCTTCATTGTTCTACCTTCGCCGCTAAATACTTTTTTCCACCGTTTCTTGGGGTGAGCGTCACGAATCCAAGCGTGGCTTTTCCAGGGAGAGCGGGTTTGGTTTGGGTTTTTGTCTGCTCCCGGCTGCAGAAGGGAGCTCGCTCGGGCAGGATCTCTGCTCATTTTCAAAGGAGAGCCCTGGGCAGATGTTATCAGGGATAGTTTATATAAATCCGAGCCCAGGTTAATTCAGAAAATATGTCGTTTCTGCAGCAGCTGTGAGCCGCACAATGTTATCGTGCTCCTGATATGCGGGCGCTTAGATAACAGGACAGTCCCTAGGTGATAGGGTCATATCAACCTTTGATGCTGAAACACATGCAAATTCCCCTTAGAGTTGGAAATGCAGTGCTTCTGGGGGCTGTTTAAAGAAGACATTGTTCAGATAGTGTTTCTCACTGAAGCTGCAGTTTCTTATTTCCAAAGGAGGGGAGCCAACTCTGTTGGCTATTACAGAGCCCCTTAGAAACATTTGAGAAAGAGCTTAAAATTAACCATTATAGCCCAATTTAAATGGATTTATGGAACATAAAATAAAACAAAAACTTGGCTTGTTTAAGAAACTGCAGAGTCAAAAATCTGACGTGTTCAGTAAATACAGCAGCCAGAGTCCTGCTGCAGAAAACATTTGTGAAACACTGAGCATTTGACTTTTTCTTCATATGTATTTAATTCTAATGGACCACTTTGTGTCATCAGTTTTGAAGTGAGAATACTTGATGAAGTCTTCAGGGGAAGGGCTTAAAAAGCCAGTGACATGGTAAGGACACAAGGATTTCAAAACCCTCCAGTAACCTAAAAAGGCCTCAGTCCAGAGCACTTTATTTAGGTGAAACACAGAGGTTTCCAGCATCTGAACTCAGACTAACCACACAGCCTGTTTCAAAAAACATTTAACAGTAGATGACCCTTGTAGGAAACACATGTATTATTTAATGGTTCATGACAACGCTGCCTTTCAATTTGTTGAAACACATTTGAATCACTGTTGAGGATTATCACACCCAGGGGACACTGGGGAAGGAATTTTGGATGGTGCAAGGTCATTCCCTACTTTGCCTAAGATAAACCTTCTTCCAAATGCCCAAATGTTTTCCTTATATCCTAGTGCTTACAGAAAATCACTATGGCTTCTTAAGGACAATGAACAGCCAACATTTTTTCTACTCAAGGATAAATTCAATTTACAATCTCATCTGAAGAAGAGCTATCTGTATGGTAGTAAAATAAAATAAAGCTTTAGACCATGATACTCAGATCACTTTTATATTGCCAGTGTGGTAATATTAATGTGGATTTCTCTTTTGAGTTTTTTTTGGTTTTTTTTCCCCCACACCTTTCTGAAGCACCCCTTGCACACACAGTCACTGGAAGTAAGTGTGTTAGGGTTTCTGTCAGGGATAATGGTATTGAAATCTTTGCTGTGGGTGATGAAGAGCCCAGGTCTCTGAGCCCTGGCAGTGCTGCTGCCAGGTGACACATAACCCAGCTCTTCTAACCACGTGCAAATGTTTGCTCTCCAATAAGTGCCATTTCAAACACAGGCTGTGCTTACACCTGTGAAGTGCACAGAGCCTTCAAGCAAAACGCTGTAGCCAGGAGGAATGGCCTTCCCAGGACTGCAAGGAGGAATGAGGAGCAGCCACTGTTCTTTGGAAGCATTTAGTGAAACAGCCAAAGTGGGAGAGCAGTAACTGGTGAAGGACTGCCAGTGTAACCTGGGAAGATGCTGCCCTTTTTGGGGAAAAGCAGATGTATTCTGCAGAGCTCCAGTCAATGACAAATCTTGGAATGTCACAGCTAATGTTCCACCCAGTAGCCTGCGAGGAGACCAAATTTCTTGGAAATACAACATTTCTCATGGGTGTCTCATAAACAAATTATTCTTACTGCATCCACTGAGCTGTCCCTTCCTAGAAGAGCAAATACACAACAAAATCCAACCAAAAATGAAGTCGAGCTGTGCTGGCACAAAGAGCAACGCCTGGGCTGAACCTGGAGTGATGCCATTTTCCTTAATCTGTTCATAGGGAGGTAACAAATACCCAGTTTCTCTTGTGTATCAGCAGCTTTGAGGCCTCTTTGTCAGCAGAGCTAAAGTCAAGTGCATCAGTAATGCCTGTTATTGTGGCAGACACCACAGAGAGAGCATTAGGAGCTCCCTCCTCGCCCAGGGAACACAAACCAGGGTGTGTTTATGGCCCAATAATTGCTTGTTTGTGTAAAGTAATGATGTCCCTGTTTGGCTTTTAGACCAATTAGTAGAATAAAGGTGGTAAAAACACCAACATAATTAGTCTAATGACTATAAACCACTGACACTAAGTGTAAAATCTCTAGCCTTTTTGACACCCCGGTTTTATAGTGCAATATAAGGAGGGCAGTAATGTTAGCATGTAGGGGAGTTCCTCTGCTTTTGTAGCTGACTTTGAATGCCCCGGCACAATTCGATGTGTTTCGATCGCCTGGGGTGGCTGGCTGTGGCCTCATACTAAAGGAAAGTTGCCTCTGCTAATTATTCTTTGTACTGCTTTTCCCCCTAGCTAATTAAGAGTGGCAGAGAGATTTGATTATCACGTTTTCCTATTAGTTAAAAAAAGACAAAATCGAACCTCTATCCACCCCAGATCCCCAGGCTGAAACAGATGCTGCTCCTTGCATCCAGGGTTTCATTGCTTTATCAATATGTTACCAGCTGAGATTGCCAGGGACTTGATACCAGTAGCTGAAGGCACTAAAAATCAGTCTTCTAGTGCCAGCCACAATGCCAGGGCTGTGTTTGGTGGGTAAACAGGAGAGTTATCTGGATGCACAGCTCCCTCTGAAAACATGAGCAGCTTCACTGTGGCACCACAGCTCCCTTCACAGTGCAGTTCAAAAGACTGTGGAGATTGGGAAGGCCAAGATTCACACCAGGATAATTATTCACCTGGAGACTTTCCTTTTTTTTTTTTTTTTTAAAAAAAGCAATGCAAACAGCAGAGAGCCAGCCTTAATTCCCAGATGTTGGTTGTTGCACCCACTGCTGGTTCTGCTGGCCAACAAAACAACCAGCAGGATTTGGCTTCCTCCTGATCCATTAGGGAAGATGGTCTCTGGCTGCCTTTGGAGCAGAATAATGAGACAAAACAACAGTGGAAAAACAATTTGACACTTTCACGTGGCAAATTATGTAATAATGCTTTGAAAGTAATTTTTTCCTAAGGACACAGCTAATAAAAAGGAACTGGGAGTGGTAGCATTTTGACCATAAGTTTGAACTTCTCAATGCCTAGGACTCCCTGGATTCAGGCTAGTTTTGCTGAGTGTTTTTAGAATTTTTGTAATAGTTTCAACAGATGTGCAAACCATAATTTGCTGAATTAAAGATGATAGTAAAAAGGATATCTCATGCTCAGAAAGCTCAGCTTTGGGGTTTTGAAGCATTTATCTTTTAGCAAGAGGTTCATCTTTCTTCCAGCCTCTGCTGAAGCTCAGCCCTCATGCTCTGGGCTGCTCTCTTTCCATGGCTTATCTAAAAAAGGCTCTGCCTTCCTTCACTCTTTTCAGATCAAAGGGAACATTATCAGTTTACAAAGCACCCCTGTTTCTTCCTGTCTCCCAGCACCTCTGTCTCACTAACCTTCCCTGCAGGGTTAAGGGATTGGGACCCAGGCTGCTGGGGGCACTGGTTCCCCTGGAACAAGGGTGGCCATGGAGCTCTTCTGCTCTGTGAATTCAATTTCCTGTTCCCAGGAAAGGTTGCTTAGTCTGATGATACCAGCCACCAAACATCTCTGGTAGAAGATCACTGAACCCAGGGAATCCTGAGGGATTCAGTTTGACCCCCTGTCCTTGATTTGCACTGCAGGGAATAAAGGAATAAAAGACATAAAAATGTAAGTTAAAGACAGAGTGTCACCCTTTGCTTTGAATTTCCTGCCTTTTGTCGGGCTAAGTGCTCAATGCCATTTAAATGCAAGTTTTCCTAGGAGAATCCTCCCCAGCCAAGCTTCCATGGAAAGTTTTGCAGTGCCCATTGCCTTCATGGCTACCAGTTGGGCAGCAGTTCATCCAAAATCACCTGTCATCAGAGACTTCACTCCATCTTGGCGTTTCATTATGGCTGGGTGATGTTTCCTTGAGGGCTGGAGCAAAGAGAGGAGGAAGCACTTCATCCTCTGACAGGTTTTGTCACCCAGTAGTATTACTACTACCACTTTCTGCCTCAGTTTACCTGCCAATTCAATGGTTAAGAGCAGGTGTTGTGGGGGCATTACAAACCCATAACATTTCCAAGTGCTTGAACATCGCTTGTGGGTTGCACTTAGGTTGGAACATCTTCTTCAAAAATCTCTTTTGCTAATGCTGCATTTGTTTCCTTGCCAAGATGTCCAGATGGATCTTAGTTAAAAAAATATTTTTTTTTTTTTGCTAGATTCTCATTACAGTATGTTACTGATAGAACACTTGCTTCTTAAATATTTTTCCCTTCTATCTATCCCACCCCTGTCTTGCCCCTAAACAGATTCTCAATTAACCACAAGAACAGATTCTCAATTAGGAATGGGCAAAACTCACAAGCTCATTTTCACATATTTATATGGTTGGTCAATGTTTTTCTGTCTCAGATGATATTTCTCATTGGTTTTCAATTAAATAAAAGCATCTGCTCACTGGAAAAAATGTTTCAGCACAACTGAAGCTACAAACCAGTCTTGATCTTTGGTAAAATACGTTCTGCATCTTTTTTTCTGTTGGTGGTGACCCTAATTTTTGACTTTAATTTTCCCCAGAGGTTATTGAATCCTGAAATTTCCCACTGGTTTAGTAAGGTATGAGGTAAGGACCCTCTCTGAAAGCCAAATACATGAAAATAAGTGAGAATGCAGTTATTCAGGTGTAGATATGCCTGCTTCCCAATCCTGCATGGACTGGATATACCTGATTACACCTGGTTTCACCTGGAGGGCACACACGTTGTTCTTCATCTTTTAGGTTTGGTGGAAATCCAGGATAACTCCATCAGACCAATGGAGCTGTACCCAGAGAGGCCATGCAATTTTATGGCTGAAATTCCTGCCTGAGCAAATCACTGTGATTCATGCTGTGACTTGGAAACTCAGTGGATGTGCTGAAGGCCAAATCATCCCAGAAAAAACCCCAAATGGCCTCTGTATTGGTCACTCATTCTTTCTAGTGGCTCTGAGCACAGTCCAAGGGTTGATTCCCCTTCACCTCACTGAGCTCGTGCGAACCCCAGGCAACGCTGATTTCTCAGGGAGCGAAGGCGAAGAAAAGTTAATTTATCTGTTCAGGTGAGACCATCCTTCCTATTGTAACTTCATGTTTAAAAACACAGCCCTGGCCTAAAGCCTGTTTTCAGGATTTCAGCCTGTCCCAGGTCAGCCTGGAGCAGCAGGAAGGTGGCACAGCCTGTCCCTCTGTGCCTGGGTTTAAGCACCGGATTAGCTGCAGAATAGCTAAGCTCCTATAAGGCTTGGGAAAACATGCTGCCCTTCCATGCTTAGTGGGTTTGCCAGGCTCTCCTGTCACTTAGGATGAATGGGGAGAGAAATCATTATTTAATTATCTGGGAAGCCCTTTAAAAGACTAATCAGCAAGGAATTTCTCTCCAGTAGTAACAGCTGGCTCTCACACTATGAGTCACAAAGAGAGATATTAAAAGGCTGTTTTTCTCAGTTAGTGAACTTATTAACTGTGCTCTCCTCTTTTATAGAAATGCTGCTTTGTTCTCTAACAATGGTCCCCAGCCCTTGAGAAACATGACAGCATGCTAAAGAGGATGGGGGACTGTCTTACTGTAAGTTGGGGTTTACCTAGTCCAGGATCTCACACTTCAAATGCCAGTCCTGCCTTTTTGGGGGTTTGTATGAGGCTCTTCCCTGCACCCAGGTAGCAAAGGGTCTGTCACGAGAGGAGTCAAAATAGAGGATGCACCAGGAAGGGGCACAGCAATTCATACAGTGACAGCCAGCAGTTCACTTCCCTGCTGCCCTTGCAGCTAGAGAAAATTGCATCCAAGCTGGCTTCCCCTTGGAGAAGCAGTGGTTTGCCTCAGTGCTGTGGGAATGGCAGAGAGGAATGAGCTCAGAGTAGTGGGTTGGGCAGGTTGAGATGAAAGAAATCTCTCTGAATGGCTCCTACTCTGGGCTGTGAATTGTCACTAAGTTGGGAAGACCTGACCCAGCTCTGCCCAGAAACCTCTCTGCACTAGCTCCCCTCATGCCAGTGCTCAACAGAGGATTCAGGAATGAACAGCCACAGGGCACCTATTAAACCTCAGTGCAAGGAAGTGGCTTTAAGTTCATGTGGCATTTTAAGTGACATTAAATGAGGGAAGCCATGTCTCAGTGTAATTCCAGGCTACCTGTCCCTATCTCTAGGTTTACACTTTGGGGGCCAGGATCACTCTCCTCTGCAATCTGCAGTTGTGTAATGAGCATTTTAAAACTCAGCAGACCCCATCAGCCCCTCCAGGTCTGTCAGCCAGAACCTTGGCCTTGTCAGAGCTTTGCAGAGGGAAGAGCTGCCTTCCTTCCCTGGGCCTGTCAGCCCTCAGAGGGTTTAAGCATGCAGCTCTCCAAACACAACTGGTCCAAGAGCACAGTGTAATTGCTGTGGGGATGGGGACTAGATCCCTCCAGGAAACTGGGGCACAAATGACTGGAGAGGTGCTGGGTGAGTGGGAGAGCAGTCAGGCAGGGGCCAGGGGTGTGTTGGCTCTAGTGGGGACCTGAGGTGTTGGGGTGTACATGTGTGGTGGTGTACCTCTGTGTGTGGGAAGGAAGGGAGGCAGGACTGAAGGGGAGTGGGATTGCAGTTGACTCAATACCCATTCCCACATGCACAGTGATTTGCTGCTTGGAATTTTTCTTCAGAAACATTTTTCTCTGTGCATAAATATAAATTTCAGACCTCCAAAAGAGACTTCCCTTCCCCCCAAGATCAAGCATTTAAATGTGAAATATATTTACAGGGTCAAATTGAATTCCTGCTGTTTCAGCCAGTGTCCCAGCACAGCAGAGAGGAGGAATCTCAGTCCAGGTGACATTGGGCTCTCTGCTGCAGGGGAAAACGAGCAATAATATTTACCTTGCACAGACAAAACCAGTATGAACACAACCATCCTCTCCTCTTCTGGGGCCCTTGCTGAAGACAGACGGCTCAGCAGTCTGGCAGTAATGGATAAATCTCAAAGGGCAATATTTCAGCTTATATAAGGGGATGGGGCTTCCTGCCAAGACAGCTTCTACAATTTACATCAGGGAGGATTTGGCTGGAGATAAATCAGGTAATCATTCCCCTGGAGGAGCTGCAGTACCATCAGCACTCACCTGTCTGCTCAGCATCAGAGCCAAGCCCGTCCTCCCTGGGGCAGCTCCAGGTATGAATTGCACATTTGGGCTGCTTTGGGAGAGGGAGGCCCTGGTGATGATGAGAGGCATTGGCAAATTCAGGCTTGCATAAACATTGGAGAAATAGGTGTTTAACTGTGCTTTCCTTAGAGAGGAGACCCTGCCAGGTGGGTGAATTACCCCAAGGGATCCATGCTCAGCTCCTTGTTTTGCCTTATTTTTCTGTCATCAGTCTTTTGGTCTTGGTCTGCTGCCTGCCAGCACCTCCTTCAGTGACCTGGTCTGTAGGTGGAGAATTAAGCAGGACTTGTCCTGTTTGTCCTGTCTGTGCAAGAGATGGGATGGAAAGCAGGGCAAGCAGTGAGCAGCATTTCCATCTCCCCTGGCTCCCACCCCTGCACAGCTGTTGCTGTGGGGGAACACAATCATCATTGTGGGGTTGTGCAGGCTCACCCTTCCCTCCTGCTGCAGGACAGATCTGGGAGAGCTGGTGAGTCAGAGCTGTCTGCACAGAGCTTGTCCTGGGGCTGCTCTGCTGGAGCTGCTGGAACCAGCCCTCCCTCCCAGCACTGCCTCCAGCTGCAGCTTTGGGAGCAGACACACTTTTCCAGCTCCTGGCTGTCTGCATCTGTTCAGGAGCGGGATTTGCTCCCAAGATTTTGCACATGCATCCATCACTTGTAAAGCTCAAGCTGGTAGGGTGCAAGCCACAGCACTCTGGTGCAAACACAGCCCTGCTTTCCCCTCTTTCCTTGCACCATCCAGTGCTTTCCCTGGAGCTGCTGGATGCTGATGAAGCCTGGCTGAGCTGAGGCTCTACCTGATGCTCACAGGGAGATCCTCAGCAGGCAGAGAAGGAGCTTCCTTTGCCTCTGCCCTGCATGCCTGCAGCTTTGTTGTGTAAATAAAAAGCAATTTGCCCCTTATTGTTTGTATTTTGTTTTCATACTCAGTGGTCTCATGGCATGCAGGGGAGGCACACACATGGGGAGCTCTCCAGCATCCCAGGGGAGATCAATAAACTTCTAATCAGTGCTCTGGGAAAGAGCTCTCCTCTACATTGCTTTGGTATGTGTATGAGAGAAGGATATGATGGTGCCTGCTTAAGAAAGGGCCTTGCTGGAGATCCCATTCCCAGATCTCCCAGGCTGTTTTAAAAAACAAGGAGGAAAAGGTATTTCAGGTTTTGCAAACTGCAGCTGGATGCACAGAGGATTAAGAGTTCAATCTGACCACCCTGAACTGGGCATTTGCTGCTCTGGACAAGACTGGGAGTTTGTCAAACACCTGAAGGGGCCCAGCACATCAAACAGAAGGGCTGGGGACATTTGTGTCACCTGGGGGCTAGAGGGACCCTGAAGACCGTGCCTGATGGCACTGGTGGCCTGTGCATGTTCAACTGGATTGAGCTGTCTTTAATCAAGTCACTGTCAGAGAAGACTGAGACAAGATCTTCTGTAACAAAGGCTTGTTTCTGCAAAGAGCACTCACATCACTGGATACTGTACAATATCAAAGCATTTCTGGCCTAGGCTGCTATGAAAGCTCCTTAGCAGATAAGAAAATATGTCTTTATACTTGCCATTTGATTATGAAAGGAGACATTTTAATCAACATTTGTCAGCCTGTCTGATGTTTAAATAGTGTTTTATTTTGTTACACTGCTTTCATTTGTGTCCTACAGCCTGTTTGCTCACAAACAGCAGAAATTATCTCATCTGTAGGGAAATTGTGGCTTTCTTTTTCTTAGTTGGGCAAAATTCCTGCTGAAGTTACATCAAAATTGATGGGTCCCAGCTCAGGTGAGTGTCCTGGGGGTCAAAAAGGAAAAGGGTTCAGACACAAAAGTATTTCAGAGCTAAATTCAGAAACAAGAGGACAGGGGTGGCTGGTGTAAGGGGTTCAAGGGGCAGTCACCAGGCAGGAGGGACTGGACCCCAAGGATGTGAGCCTGGTGCAGATGTGGGTGCAGTTGCAGCAAAGATGCTGAAGATTCTGATATTTGTGAGATACACAGGGAAAAACCAGCCCTGGAGTGCTGCTTCAGCCTTTCTTCTCCCTCCATCTGCCTTTGACCTGTGCAGTAAACCTGTGCATCTCCCTGTCCTGTCCCAGCACCTTTGCCCACCTCCTCTCTGTCATGGGCACCTGCAAATCCACCAGGAGAAGTGTAAGAAGAGTCCTGCTGGGATGTGCCATGGGCTAGCTGGTGTTTTTCCACCCTAGGTAAAAAGATGCTTTGATGCAGGAAGGCACTTTGGGGGTGTGGTGACCTTGAATGTGTTTTGACCCATAATTTAGCTGGAGGCAGATGTGCCTCCTGGAGAGGTGGTGTGCTCTGGGCTGAGTCCTCACCTGACTGTGTCCCAAAATAGTCCTGCTGATGGGGATTCAGCCAGGATCATGGAAGTGCTGTCTGCCCTGTGTCCTGTAGCATGGAGGGAATGTACAGCAAGTGTGTTGCTGCACATCCTTCACCTCAGATACACAGTCTTCAGCACCTCAGCTGAAACCCAGGTTATCTCCAAGTGGCATTGTGGTTTGCACCTTTCAGATGTGACAGATAGGGATTTATGATGTTCAGCTACATTGGTGCTGCCTGCAAATTCCTCTTTGCTTTTCTTTCAGGTATTTGCAGTGTCCAGGTCTCTCTCTGTGCTGCTGATGCTGAGGATGGATCTGATTTGTGCTATGAAGTGTTGTAAGCACTGAGGACTCTCAGTGATTCAACACAGAGATAAAAATCTTCTCAAGTCTGAGAGATTCCCAAATTCCAAGTAAATGCCTGGTGGCCCCCATTTCTGCAAAAACAAAGCCAGACACCAAAGGCTCCTCTTCAGGAGCAAAGCACAGAGCAAGATCTAAGGCCATGGCTTGATGCTATTTCTATGCCTTCTGCAACAGCTCAGTTAAAAGGCATTTTTGCAGAGAAAAACGTGACACTTAAAAGGTAACATATTCTTTTCACCTTCCAGTTTTCAATTCAGTTTGTAACTTAGCCCCAAGAAGTGATCAGGGGCTGCTTTCTTTTCAGCTTAAAATCTCTTTTTTCATGCACTGGTTGTCAGTGCTCCCGAAAAGATTAAATAAGGCAGAGGTAATGTAGATTTAAAGAATTTTCCAGATGAAGTGCCAGAGCACTTTGAACTGAAGAAGAAAGGGGTTGCTGTGAGGGGGCTGGCTGGTGCTGGGGAAGGCACCGTGGAGCCGTGGGGGCAGAGCAGCACAAACTCTGCTCTGGGGCACAGTGCAGTGCTTGCAGTGTGCTGACCAAACACCACATAGCAGGACTCTGTGTCCCTGGGGTGTGATGTCCCTGGGGAATGGTCCTTCCTTAGAGATGCAGAGATCTGCTGTCAATGACTTGGGGCTGGAGGAACCTTGCTCAGCTGCCGTGGTGCTGTCACATGGAGTACGAGCAGTGCTCGTGGGGCAGAGGGAACCTCCACCCCCTGAGCCCTTGCCCAGAGATCCAACTCTGCATAAAGAGCAAAACCCCTCCAAATTCCAAATTTTTTGGAATTTGTAATTCCAAAAGCTGGAATTACAATAAGTGTGCTTCCTGTGTCTGTTCTGTGGCTTTCTCAGCCAGGGAAGGAACACTGGACATCACCAGAGACAAATGTTGCTGCCACCAACAGATAAAGAGCTATCGAGGGCAATTTCTCCTTCCTGTCCTCCAAGGAAAGATTCCACCCTGCTTCAGCACTGAGGATATCTGGGCAAGAAGATGAGCTGCCACAAAGGATAAATTACTCCTGTTATCTCCAGATGGATCAGGTCTCTGACTGATGATACCAGCCCATGTGGAGGAAAGTTCCAGGGAGATTTGTGGAAGCATTTGCTCTGAAATGCTCTCAGAAGGTGCAGAGTAACCTTCTGGCCATGAGTAGTGGGTGGAGGGAGTAGTGGGGGAGGAACAAGATTTAATAAAAATAATATTTTTAAAAATCCCCTTTGTGTTTCATTAACAGCTCTTCCAACATTCCCAGACTGAGTTAATTAATGAAAAATTCCTGGCAGGTGGGTATGAATTCCATAGATAGGTGAAAAGAGACTTGGAGGTACAATGAATAAACAATTTTGAGTTATGCAAAATGGTACTGGAGTGGCTAGAAGAATAACCCAGATTCCAGCTCCTCTCTGGCTGTGTTTTTCCTATGCCTTTTGGCCTTCAGGGATACTGTGTGCTCTGTGTGAGTTTTCTATCTTTTCTGGGGGAATCTTTGTTTGAAGAGCTGCAAGGCAGCATGGATAGCCCTCAGGAGACTGGAGCACTTCAGGTATCCAGTGCCACAGAGCAGATTCCCATCTCTGCCTGTTCAGGCTTGCTCAGCCTTCGGGGTACGTGGGTGTGAACGTGTGGGGCAGTGCAGGATTATTTGGGAGCAGAAGGTAACATCAGAAATACAAGTCCTGACAACAACTCAAGGGTTGATTTTTGGGTGCTCTGCACCTGCAATCAGCTTGCTTCTTTCAGAACTCTTCATCACCCTCCTGGGCAAGCTTTCAGGGTGGCTGCTGACCTGGTGAAAAACATTTGCTGTGAAATCTAGCCATGGTTTGAATTGTGAGCTCTTGGGAAGTTTGACACATGATGCATAGCCAGATCAAATACAAAACCACTGAATGTATGACAACAGATGCTCATATCCTGCTTCTGTAGGTGTACAACACAGTTGTTGAGATACTTTGGATCCCTTTCATCAATTTTGGGTGTCTGTTTATTAATTTTTTATTTTACTAAGGGAGCATCCTATGCTAGTGGCAGGTGTAAGATTGTGTCAGGGCTCCCAGCACATCAGTGCCTGTCCTTAGCAGAGCAAACAGAACTGACAGCAGACATGATGATGCTGAGCTCAGTCTTCCTTCATGACAGGCAGCTCTGCAACACATGTCCAGTCCCAAAGTCACCACTGAGCAGCTGTTCCACATGTCCACCTCCATGGGATAGAAAACGTTGCCCTGCAGCAATAAACTGCAGATTTACAGCCAGAGACTCAGAGCTGTGCTGTTGGTGGAGGATTCCTCAAGGGCATCTTTGATCACAACATAGGAGAGAAATTGTGAAGTAAAATTCCCCTTTGACTCTACAGAAAGGCTCACAGCCCTTACTTCAAACAAAAGGAAAGAGCCCCACAGCTCCTGCCAGTCTGAGCTGAGAGAGGCTGACTGCTGGTCTCAAATGTGGTGCCAAATGTAGCCCTGAGTGGGTGATCCAAGACAGTGTTTAACACCTCCACGAGGATCAGTCCCTCTGTCCTTCCCTGCTTCACCTTTCCAGCTCTTGTCAGCCCCAGGTGCCCCTGAGGGAGATGAGGAAACCCCAGCCAAAAAAAGAAGAAAGAAGAAAAAGAAGAGAGAAAAGCTCCTCACAGGTTCTGGGGGCATCCGTGGATGGCCACAGGTGATGATCAGTCCCATGTGGAGAGGGACATGAGCCTGCCTGGCCACCCAACAGCCCTTCTCAGACACATGACCTAATGGGGCTGTCATGGGGTTTTCATCATTTAGAGGCAGGAAGGGTTTGATTTTTAGGGTGCTGAGCCTCCAGACCCAAATCCTCTGGGAATCACTGCTGCTTCACACGTGCAAAGCAGGCGGACAAGACTGAGGGCAAAGGCAGGGTCCTTTTCAGCTGTAGCCTTAAAATATTGCAGCACAGGTGGGATTTTACCCCTGGAATGGGGCATTGCACACTTCCTTGGATGCCCAGGGGCAGACTGGCATCCTGCTTTTGCTGTGTCCCCTCCTTGGACCCTTCATAAACACAGATGTTCCTTCTCCTCTGACAAAAATCATTCATGAAAAATTCAATGGGACGTTTCTTCCCCCTCTTTCTCCCTCTCGTTTTTGTTGTATTCTCGACAAGCTTGAACTCCATAGGGGGGGAAAATAAAAGAGCAGCCCAGCCCCTGATCCTCCCCGCATCCTGCTGCAGTGCCCATTTTACATGGTACAAAGGTCATTTAGCATAGCACGGAGCCCTCAGCAAGTTGCACAAGGCAATTTCATCTGATCCGTGATGGAATTCCACTCAGCCAAAGTCCTTATTATTATGCATTTTTTACACATTAGGATTTTCCTTTTGTTGGCAGCCAGATCTCTTCATGAGGTGTTAAAAAGTGCAGAGGGGCTCTCTGCTCCACTTCGGGTAGCTAATCCTGCCTTTAAGGCTGGGATAACTGTTTCATTACGGGATGGGCTCGGCTTTAGAGCCACTGATGTTTGCTGACAAGGATCTCAGAAACCAGCACAATACCTGAGATTGAAGAAAATCCATCTTTGCCTCTTGTAGGACAGCCACAACCCAGCAAGGGCAGCGAGACTGACTGTAGTTTCTTAAGTTTCTTTTTCTCTTTCCTTTATTTTTTCCTTCCTGAAGTTCTACCCCCTAATTTTCTAAATGTTTTCCAAGCTGGCAAACATGTGATGACTCATTTGCACCTGTGAAAAGCAATCCTCCCAGTTTGATGGATGATATTGCAAACTTTAAAAAATAAAGGTTAACTGGTAAAGTTAAATAAATAGATTCTCTCCCAGCACCGAATGGAGCGATGTCACAGGCAGAGCAAGCATCTGCTTCATGCCAATCACAGCCACGTGTCTCTTGAGCAGTCAGAAAAGCAGCTTTATTAAGTAGTATGGTCCTCAAGTAATAATTAGATAATACCTGAGCCTAAGAAAATATGTAGCTTTTGTTCATAGCCCTCATAAAATAATACTGAGCTTTATTACAATGCTTCTGGCTGGAAAAATAATCAAATCCAGTCCTTGAGTCAGTGGGATATTTCAGTGATTTTAAACTGGTTTGGCTTTATCGCAAAAGATGAATTCAAACAGGAACAGGTGCAGAGAAAAGCAACTAGGATGGAGGATAAGCAGGGCCTGGAAAGCCTGTTTTATGAGACAGGACTAAAAGAGATTGGCTTGTTAAGCCCAGCAAAATGAAGGGAACATGACTGCTGTCTATAAATACAGCAGGGATGTAAATCCAAAGGAGGAAAAAGAGCCATTAAAGCAAAAGGCAGAGTTGGCACAAGAACAAATGGCTATAAACTGGAAAGCAGAAGATAGCCAGGGAAGCAGAAGATGTTTTTCAACCACCTGAGCAGTGCTGCTCTGACACAGGCTTCCAGCAGCAGTGGAGGGAGAGAGGGCTGGGCTGAGCCTGGGTGGTGCCTGGCCAGTTTCTGGCAGGGATGGTGTGTCCTGGGGGCCAGGACTGAATCCAGAGCCCTGGGAGAACCCTGCTATCCCACCTTCATCTGTCAATGCAAATACTTCATAACGAGTGGGGGTGGAAGGAAAAAAAGATGGAAAACTGTAACAATGCTGGCAGTTTGCTGGGAAAATATTGCTTCTGGGATAAATAATTTCTCATTGAATAGAAATAAACAGTGAGAAAAATTCAACCAGCAAGATAAGAACAGATAATGAAATGTGCGGTAGCAGTGAAATGTGTTTTTCTGGTTTATATAGGAAGCAGATAGAACAGGCACAGCTACATAACCTAAAAACTCATTTCTTGGTGACAATATGAGTTTTCTTCCCTGAAATATAGCAAAACTCAGAAAAATTATACAGGAGAAGATCTTGTAAGTCTGGAAAGAGACCACCTCAGTTGCTAGCAATGAGCTGATAGCATTTGGTAAGTTATGAAAGGATAAACTTAATTTATCTCTTTCTTTCTTCCACCTTCCCCATTGAAAAGATGGACAAGGGCTTCCCTTTGACATACTGCCCAAGGAACACGGGGAAAGGGTAAATTAGTGCAACTATTTTGCTGAATTCCCTTGCTGAAAGTGCCTTTTTTTCCCTTTTGATTTCGACAAACAGAAAAGTTTGAGGGAATTCAGCAGTCTGGCACAGCCTCTTTGGCTGAAGCTGGTCTGCTGCATATGAAATCCTGAAACGGATTTTGGCTCAACAGAAACACACTGTTTTTGTTTTGTGAGTAAACCCCAAGTGTTATTTGGAGTCATCCTCTCACAAACACAGGCATGTTTTGGTCAAGCTGATTCAGTTCCTGCCTCAGCAAAAGGATTTTAGTTAATGGGGTTTTAAGTGATCTAATGTTCATCTTGTGAATGATGAGAGGACAGAAAAAAAAGTCTCTGTTCTGGTTTTATTTACAGACCAGAAAACCCTCTAGTATTCCATGGAGACATGGGGATACAGAGGGAAATAACTTGGAGGAGATCTTGATCCCACTCTCAGCAGCTCCTCTACTGAGAGTCACTGACTCTGTAAGAACAGTAAGTTTCCTTCAAGACATTGTTCCTATCCTGTTTTTCTGGTTTATCAGGTACATGTCCAAGTCTTTTCTGCAGTTAAGAACACACTGGTCCCCCTTCAGTACTAATAAAGGCAAAGAGAGGTAATGCAAATAGTTACCAAAGGGAAGTAAAGCGAGCGTGACGCTTCTAAATAGGCAAGTAACCCCTGCTCCTGTGGCTGCAGCATGTCAACACAGGCACACATCAATACCAGTCAATGCTGTGCCAGGAGCCAGCACCCAGCACTGTCCCACAAGCCATTACCACTCACACTTCAGCCACCCAAAAGCAGCCCAGGTGCCTGCCCTGGTTCCATGATGCACAGAGCCCTTTTTCCTATGACTCAGTTAACTCAGGTAATGCCATGGAGAAATTACACAGACCCAGCATTAGTAACCAGGTAATAACCTGTTCCTAATGGTCCAAATGCAAGATCAAAGGTGTTTAGAGAGGCATGGGCAAGGAAACTGCTGTGTTAAAACACAGTTAAAACTAAATAACAACCCATCACTAGGAGACATTTGCTGTGAGACATTTACTCAGAGGCATTTACTGCACATATTAGCAGGGGTAATGCAGAAGGGACAAATTCATTACCTGGGTAATGATTTTACATTACTATTTGCATTCAGTGGATTGTCTCCAGGAACCACTTTTTCTCTGTCCATGTGTACATACTATCATTTGTCCCTGTTTGCTTTCATGAAGATCAAATCTGCAGTGAAACTTGAGAGAAAGGCAGATCACAGAAATGTGGCAATGGCCTTCAACTCTTGATTTGCTAACAAGTGGGATGAAAAAGTACTCTGACATGCTTGCAGACTGGGTAGCTGTCAGGACATAAAGAAGCACTGGTGTTATAGGTCTGCAAGCCAGGTAAAGCCTCACTGAGGTTTTGAGGGTGAGGAGTTCACTGAAGGTTGTGCAGTAATTGTGGCGTGACGGTTGCTCAGTCCCATCGATCTCCTGAAAAATGCCTTTGAGTGAAGAAATCATCCATGGTAGGTACTGTGCAGAGGAGAATAACTTCTGGTTTGTGAGTTTCCTGCTGGAAGGATGCACTGATAACACGCCATATGAATAAATTAATGATTAGTCTGCTGCAGGAACACTTATTGATCTGGTTTGTAAAGTGCCTTTGCTTTCTGTCCCAGAAATGCCCTTGCTGCTTCTGCTCATCTTTTAAAATTAAATTCTTTAAGAGAATGGAAATCCTCAAAGTACACTTGAACTTGAAATTGGACTTTCTATGACAAGGCCATCATCTAGAAATGGGACAGGGTGTGCAATTTCATTCAGAAAGATAGAGAGAAGGTAGGCAGGATGGGAGAGAAGGAGAAGGAAGAAAGGAGGAAGCTGTAAGGAAGGAAAATATATAAGGATGGATCAAAAGTGTCGAGCTCAGATTGAGTTCTGGAGCCTAACCTATCCCTGTGCCAGCCCAGCTTCAAATAACCAATTTTTATGGAATGAATTGATATAAATTGAAATGAGGCTTTTGGGTTGGTCACAGACCCAGGGCTCCATGACAGAATACAAATCAAGGTGCAAATTTGGATTTCAAATGTCCTGAGATCTGGGTGTGTTTAGATGTGCAGCTTGGCATTGCATTTCCAATAACGAGTTGCCTGAACAATCATTAACCCTCAGCTTAGAGAATAAAAGCTTTTCTGGCCAGGCTGTGCTTTGCAATGGCCCCATGCTGATACAGCCCCCCACCTTTGCTGCCAGCATCTTTCTTGTCCTGTACTGAGGAAGATCCTTCTTCCTCTCCCAGCCTTTATCTTCCAGCCATTTCTCTGCCTTGAAGCCAGGAGGAGCCCATTGCAGAGAAGATGCCTGGCCAGACACCCCTTGGTGGATAGATGAGGATCCACACATACCAAAGTACACCTAAACAGCTTTTTTGAAGTGGTGCTACACCAAAGGACTTGAGCCTGAGGAAGACAGAAGTTTTGCTGGCTTCAGCCTTTCTTTTTTTTTGTNNNTTTTTTTTTTTTTCCTGTGGCTTATTTTGCATCTTTCAGACTAAGACTCCTGGGGTGGAGCATTCTCACTGTTCTGGGCATGAGGTTGACTCCACACATGGGGAACCACACCTTGCAAAGGTTCAGGGTGAGCACCTCAGCTCTGTTGGTACCTGTGGCCAGCCTGCTGAAATATCTGCTGTGAAGGTGTTCAACACTCTGTCTCATGGACTGGGGATCTGCACAGACTGTCCAGGCTGGCAGTCAGATGGGAGAACAGGGTGATGCTGCTCCCATGAGGTGCCATCCTAATGTGGCATAGGTGTCAAGCAGCTGCTGCACTTACAGGGCTTCTTCCTTTGTGTCTCAGGGCTTCTCACTGTACCCAAACTGCACTGCTAAAATAGGTGTCTCCTGGCTTGGATGTGACCTGAAAGCAAAACTAGACAGTATGTTCAGATCACCAGAGCTCAGAGGGCTACATCTCCAATTCTGATCTTTTTATTATCTATTTATTCCTCATATACAGTTAATAATTTCTGCCAGATGATGAAAACACTTTGTGTCATCTGAAACTCAGAAAACTTACAGAAAGGAGGCTAATAAATACATATATGCATAGCACTGCATCATGACTGCCTGCTCCTAGATGATTATTGCAAGGACCCCAAATTTCATGCTGCCGAAATGTATTTAGAGATGAATATCAATTTGAGACTTCAGTTCTGATCATGCTAGATGACTCTTAACAACCATGACCAGCCTCTCCTCAAATCATTACCATTCGTATAGCCACAAAAGGCAAACTTGATGAGAGAATGAGAAGCTAGTAGGGTCTCAGGCTAAGCATACAACAGTGGGATAGCTATAAATGAACCTTTTCAACCATAAATTACATGTGGCCAGTAATTCCCTTTTCTCCCTCTCTCCCTCCCTCCCCATCCTCCCCCTCCACTCTGAAAACCCTGGGACAAAGGCTTGCCTCTCTGAAGGATGCCTTTCTGGAGGATTAAGCAGCTTTTGTTGACAAAATACAAATTACAACTCCTTTGCTTGGTGTCCCGCCTTCTCAGCTGGGCTCCAGTCCCTGAGGGACAAGGCTCTATTACCCCTGCGTAGATGAAGAGCTCAGAATAGGCAGATGTAATTATTAACACCATTCAATGGAGTGTCTTTCTGAATTATCAATTAAAAATCTCTACTGTTTTTCCCTCACACTAAATAGAAAGCTGACAGCAGTTAATCTATTGTGCAGCAGAGCTTTATATGCATATTTAAACAGTGTGCTTCTCTGCTTTTTTATTCCAGGGGCAGTGTGGGGTGAGAGGGACTCCCATGAGGTAGCACAAAGACCCCTGTCATTTGATTGAGAGAAGAGTCTTTGGAAAAATATTGTCGCCTTCCACCCTGGCAAACAGGTCCCGCGGAGATATCCAGCGGGGCCGAGCTGCGCGGAGCTGCGGGAGGTGAGGAACGAGCCCGCCCTGCTCACCGGTGCTGCTGGGGAAATGAGAATGAGAGCTCACGGGCAGCAGACCCTCGAGCAGGGGGTGCGAACAGGAGCTGAGCTATGCGACTGACACCAACACACGCCGAGCCGGCTGCCAGGAGCTGTCAGCCTTTGGCCGAGGGGAAGGCTGATGAGCCGGGCTGGGGAAGGGCTGCGAGCGTGGCTCAGGAGCAGGAGATGGTGGGGAGAGTTCTGTTAACTCTCCTGCTGCCCCACAAGTTTGTCTCCAGTTCTCACCAGAATAAACTGCTTTGCAAACCTCCCCAGATGGCATGTTTCAACCCTGCTGAGAGCTTAAAAATTTCCATTGGTGGCACCGGGATGCTGAGCTATCACTTATTTATTATCATGTACCCCTAACCACAAGTTACCACTTGTCAGCTGCAAAGTCCAGTCCTAACATTCCTAAAAATAATTCTTTTTTCTCAAATCCTTTTTTTTTTTTTTTTTTTTTCTTTTGGGCAGCTTCTCTCCAGTCATAAAGTTGGACCTATACCTTGCACAGAGCAAACGACTGATGTATGGGTAAATTACATCCATTTTTTACTTGTATGTATCGTGTATGTCATCTTTTTTCATAGCTGGGATTCCCACCAAATCCACAAGTAGAGTGAGACAAGTTTTTAAACATTGGAAAAGTGGCATTATGCATAGCAGGAATTTCAGTTCAAGGGTTTCAATGTCCAGAGTGGTGTCAACTGAAAAAGCATCCAAAGAAAGACAAAACAAGCCAAATTTGGGAGTATCTCTGGGCTTGGAGAAGTAGAGTTAAAAATGCTATATCAGACAGAAGAAATAATAACTGCTAAGGAACTGGAAAGCATTTGGGGCTGGACATGTGCCTTCAGCAGTTTAGAAGCTTATTTTATTAGCACTTAAGTCCTAGAAGTAGCACTGAACTCTTGACATGTTGGACCACGTCCACCTATTGCCTAATACAACTCCTATTCTCTTTTTCTAGCATTTCAGAGTTACCTAAGAGCATGCAATACCTGGGCTGGCATTTTTTTTTTCCTTTTTCCTTTTAATGATTTAATTCCCCTTGCCCCCAAAAGCCAGACCCCAGTAATGGACCCTAATGCACATGCAAGTCTTTCCAAGCTGCACTGCTCTGCTCAAAAGCCTTTCTCCAAGATGAATAGCATTTGAACTTTGTCCAATTTTTCTTATGTGGTATGTGCCCTTTATTTACTCCGTCATGTATATCTCACTCCATTTAAAATATTCACAGTTTGTTTTCAGAGCTATCTGGCTGGCCTTCAGTCTGGGTTTAACAAATGTTAGACATTATATTCACTTGCATATATCAGGTTTTGTCATGAACCAGAAGGGGAAAAAAAGAATTAAAAAAAAATTGCCTTCACCATGATTTAAATAACATGTTCAGATCCTTTATTTTTTTGTTTTAAATGCCTTCATCTCTTGGCCTTATAAGGTGCAGACTGTCTCACACTGAACTCTAGCTGGGTGGCCTCAGTCAGCCAACAGCCCTGCAAGCTCATCCCATTAAAGTCATTATGTTTACTTCTTATTTCAACAAACCAACCTGGATTTTGAGGCAGGAAAAATTGAGGGAAGAAATCCTAGGTCCATTTCAGAGAGAAAGGGTGTGAAATTCAGTCGCTGCTAGGCTGCAAAATGAAAAGCTCTCTGCAGTTGCTGCTAAAAATGCCTTTTTTTTTTTTTTTTTTTACCCTTTTGCAAGGGCTGTCCTTTTTCTCATAAGATCTAAGGAACCAACCAGTTCATATCTGAGTACCACCACTCAGAGCACCTCTGCACCAGACCTCTGGTCCCACTCCATGAGGAGAGTGTGTTCCTTCAAAATAGCACTGACAACCTCACTGAAGTGCTTTCAGTGGTTGGGAAATCTGAGGCATGGGCCCTTCAACACAAAATTGCTGGACAAGTGAGGGAGCAGACTTGTGAAGAAGAACAATGCACTGGAGACTGGAGAGGGGCTCAAGGCTCATGTGCACCAACAAGTACCACCTTTTACACTGGGGACACAACTTTGCCTTCTTGCACAGGGGATTGCCTCTGGTGCCTGGTAGATGTAGGGAGACTGTGATCCTTCTCTCAGGAATTTGTGGTCCAGGAGACAGAGAGAAAGGACCAGAACCTGCTGACAACAGGCCTTGAGGCAAAAATGCCAGTGCAAAGAAAGATGACTGTAAGGCTGTGGTAGAGGGGAATGAAGCAATGAAAACAAAGAATTCTGGGCTCCTGGTAGAGTTCCCTTGTTGATGGGCTGGGCTCAGGGTCCTCAGTCCCATTTAGGAGTGTCTGTGCCATCAGGTCACTTAATTTCCCCATAATATCTCCTACATTTTTCCGGGGCCAGGGGTGAGTTCCCAAGGCAGTGGGTGAAGAAAGGAGCCCTCAGCAGAATGGTTCTCCAGGATTGCACATAAAAAGCCAGGAGTGGGTGCTTGGGAGGTGTGAGGTAATCCCTTCAGAGCTGGACACAGCCCCAGCTACCTGTGACTTCCCCCAGGCTGTCACCATGTGACCCATTTCCCTCCTGTCCTCCAGATAAATAGGACAATAAAAGGAAGATTGAGGATTTGACTTGATAGTGTCCAAGTACATTCCAGAGATACCAGGCACTACGAGGGCTTTTCAAATTCAGCTGGAGAGCAGTACAACAAGAACCAGTAAGAAGAAGCTCAGCCTGGAATTTCAGGGCAGTCAAATTCACAGGGGAGATAAAGCATGGAAAAACAATTTAAACAATTAAAACAGCAAGGCCGATTAACCATGAGCACAAAATATGGAGGGGAAGTAGGACATTTTCAATTCTAGTTCCAAATTCTTCATTCAGTCAAACCTCTTACTGGAAGTCATGTTTTGATCATAATAAAAGTGATTGTCTCAACAGAAGGAAATCAGGGTGAAATCCCCATGGATTGTGATTTCCAGAACACCTCCCCAGCTGAGCAAATGATCTTTTTGAGTTTAACGATATCCTGAGATCTTCCTTGTCAAGATTTATTTTTATAAACTCAGTCCTGTCAGTTGTGTGGCAAGAAGTGTCAGCACTAGCCTGGCAGTTTATAGGAGAACTTTTATCCTTTTGTGTCTCACAAATGTCTCTGTGCACAGGGAGCAGGAGAAGAGGGGAAGAGGGAGTGCTGAAGTGACTCATTCCATGGAGCTGGAGAAGAGTCCCAGCAGTGTCTGGTGGAAGGCTGCACCCTGCCAGTGCTTGCAGCCAGCAAGAACTGCTTAGCAAGCTCTTCTGAGGTGAAATAGCACAGCAGCAAATGCAAATGGGTGAGCTGGATAAACAAAAACATCCCCCGAAGTGAGCTCTGGGAAAATGGATTCAGGCTGCTCCATCCCAGGGCTGTAGTCTGCATTCCTGCCCAGCAGCAGGAGCTGGCCTTGCTGCTGGCCCTGCAGGAAGATCCAGCCTGTGCTTGGAGAGGCTCTGCAGCCTCTGGGAGGAATGTGCTCATGTACCAGCTCAAACTCAGTGCAAGACCCAGTGCTTCTGCAGCTGGAATGAACATTGATGTACTGATGTAGCTGTGTTAGGAGCCATGACCTCATGCCTCTGCCCCGTGGAGGAGCTGCCCATCATTCACCTGTTTGACACCTAAGTTAACTGATCATTTCCTAGAGGTCCTCACAGGCTGAGGAAGGATCAGAGCAAAGGTCTGACCCTCCATAGCCAGACTCATCCACTGTGACCCACAGCTTTCAGAATTTGCTGCAACAGCAGCCTGACTCTGGACTTTTCTTTTGGTGCTGGACTGCATACCCACATTGCAAGGGAAAACAGCCTTAGCCTAAAAGAGACTTGATTTAGATTAAATATTAGGATGAAATTCTTTCCTGTGAGGGTGGTGAGATTCTGGGAGAGGTTGCCCAGAGAAGTTGTGGATGCCCCATCCCTGGCAGTATTCAAGGCCAAGCTGGGTGGGGTTTTGAGTGAACTGGCCTAGTGGAAGTGACCCTGCCCATGGCTTGGGGGCTGGAATGAGATGATCTGTAGGGTCCCTTCCAGCACAAACCATTCCATGATTCTATGACATACATGCTGCCTACAGACTGATGGATCTCTCTCTGTGACTGCCAAAGAAGACATAAAATTCCAGCTTTTGTTTGTAGTGAGGTGGTGCCTGTTTCCTCTGTGCAGAGACATCAAGCAAAGGCATTGCTCTGACTGTCCCCAGGTCACTCATGGATACAGGGAAGCATATCCTGAACCACAGCACTTGGAATCATTTTATATCCTGCCAGTAGTTGTATTTCATGTGTCTCATGCACCAGAACTGGGTTTCCTACAGTAACCTTCCAAACAGTAAGGCTCAGAGGTGTAAAAGGTGGTGTTATAATGTGCTTCTGTTTACATGGCAGCTTCATCATTCACACTTCACTGTTGCTTGAGAACAATCCAAGCTGTGCATTCCTCAATTGCAGTTGTTGCATCCCAGGTTTGCAAACTGGGATCATCACTGAATTATACCACTAGAGCAGTCTCAGTGCTCCCAGAGCTTGCTGTTAATATACAGTTTTTTAAAACATGTACAGACTGCTCTATATATAAACAGCACCTGCAACAGAGGCACATGTACAATTTGTGTCCTCCTTGTGCAATTAACTTCAGATTTTCCCCAGATCAGCTCAGCATTTTGGAGTACCACTAAAATCCAATCCTATGGCTTAATCCCTGAGCCAGGCCTTTAGATCCAAGAAACTCACTCGAAAATGTTGACATCTCACTGTAAAAGTCATGCCTTTAAGATCTGATTTAACATCTGAGCCTCAGCCTCACACATATGAACATTTCTCTGCAATATAAAAGCCTAGATGTCCCTTTCTTTTCTAACTGAAAGCTGAATTTTCATACTCATCTCTTTATCCTAGCTGATGGACCTTTAGCAAAACCACAGAACATTGTGAGACTTTGAGTAGGACCATGACATTTCTGTCTGCATGTATCTGGATAAGCACCTGACTGAATCAAAATCACTAGCCTCTGTGAACTTTTTATGGTTGTTTTCCTATGGGTGACTACACAAGAATTCACCTTTAAAAAAACCAAAAAAATAAGCAGCAGTTGCAAAGAAGAGGCTGAGAATATGGGCCTTGATGTTTTAATGTTTAGAATTCAAAGTAGTATTTGTTGCTCATGTACCAAACATCTCACAATTTTTTAAGATAATCTCAGGATTTTGTAAAGAGTGTTTATCTATGATTTTTCTAATATGAAATGGGCAACATGTGAACTCTGAAAATATAGAAGTTATGACAGGACCCAAATAAATGATCACTTCAAACATGTTTTCTTCCCATTCTGCCCAATGGTTTTCTTTGCTCACTCAATTTTTTTTTTTTTTTTTTTTTTTCCAAATCAAACTATTTGTGTTGAAGAGATTGGAGGCAGAAAACAACTTGCAGCTGGGTGACGGAAAAATGATGGAAAAATGACTATGCTAACACTGCCAGCATTTGCCACTTCTGTTTCCAAGTGACTGAGACTTTCCAGAGACAGAGCACCCTCATGCTGCAGAGAAACAACTTCATTATCCAGGCACCTTATACAGTAACTTGAAAAGAATAATGACATTGCCTAGAAGGCTGCAGATCAAGTGACACAAGCCTTGATGCTGCTGCTCCTCTCTCATCTACCCTCCCATGCAGGACCTGGAATGTTTTTTTTCCTTGCAAGCAGTTTCCTATTTCACTGGCAATTAGATGTGTACAACTGAATACAGGCAAGCTTGTAATCATTGACTGTCACATTTGGAAATTCCTCTTGTACTCCTCCATCAGCTTGGATTTTAATTTAGAGGGAAAGCTGTTTTCTGTATTATTTATCCTAGGCAATTTCTAAACTCTTCAGTATCCTGAACTCTTTCTAGGAGGTATTTTGCATGACATTTATTGAAGCAGATTGGCTGAGATCAAACAAACATTATTACTGTAGCTGCTAAGCATATTTATCATTAGAAAACACAAAATATTTGTTTTCTTTTCCTATCATTAAGTCTTACATGATTACATGTTGGTGATCTGTTGGCTGGAGTGGTGGTCCATGCTGGTCATTAATATTTTGGGTGATATGACACAAAAAGTCCTGTAATGGCAAAGTGGGGCAAAGAAGTGTGAGGGGTTGGTTCAGCCTCTGTGACTCCTCCAAACACCTTGCCATTGCAAAGGGTGTAGGACTTTTCCAAATTCAGGGCTGACTGATGCAATGCTGTGGAACTGAAGCCATGTGGTTTCAGCAGAGCTTTTGTCTTTCTGATGTCTGTGGGTTGAATTAAGATTGCAGTAGAGAAATCAAGTTGTGTGTAGGAGTGTAGAACAGCTTTGGCCTCTCAGATGTCCTTGCTTTGAGCTCACACTGGGCATCACACTTGGAAAACCAGCAGTCTTTAAATTTCCATCAGAATGTGGAATCAGAGGGTAAATGTTTGGAGCAAATGGCAGTAGCAGCAAAGACCCCACAGTGAGAGCTTTGATGACAACTCTTCTGGGACCATGATCTTCACTGACAGTACCATTTCTAAAACCAGCACCACCATTTGCCAGTGCTGCTGTGAATGTTCTGCCTGGATTGAGCTGCCATGGCTGCAGTCACACCTCCTGTTGAGTTGACAGTCCTAAATTCACTTCATTTGTGGATGAGTCAGAAAGGATAGTTTATAAGCACACACAGATCAGTGCTCCACCTAAAAGAAGAAACATCCTTTTTCCTGAAAGTAATACTGATTGATCACACACACAGATTTACATTTATTAAAAAATAGCAGAAATAATGTATTATAAAAGCTCAAGAACATAGGAATGATTTTTTAAAGACCCTGGTATCATGCTATCTTATTTCTAAGCCTTGGCCAGTAGCAGGTGTCTAAGAAAGGGTGTAGAAAAAGGGTAAGTGTAAACAAGATTCAACAATTTGTACTTTAAGGACTTCCTCAGCTTAGTCACATCTTTGCAAATATGTAATGCTGGAATAGTCAAAGGATAGTTGGAGGGAAATGGACTTCCAGTTGCTGGAAAAATCCAAAGTGATTTGACCCCAGTGGGTCATAAAGTGAAAATGTTAGGTATAAAGTCCAGGAAAACAAAGGTGGGTTGTGGATGTAGCTGAGGATCAGCAGTGGGGGCAGGACTTGATCTTCATTGCTGGGAATGAGAGCTGGCACCAAGGGAGGAGCTGCAGCCCAGCAGGACATCCCCTGCAGCCTCTGGAGAAAGGTCTGCCAGGGAGAAAGGGCTAAGGGAACCACTGGAAAAATTATGTGGCATTTAATGTGAATTTGACAGTCCTCCTCCTTCTCAAATCACCCCACAGTACTGTACATGAAGAGCCTCATTCATTTAGGCAAATGTAATTCAGTTGCCTCTTGGACTTGACGATCTTTCATGTTAAGATTTTCAGCTTTAAACTCCAGCGTGCTGGCCCATTTTTTAAATTCCATCTGTTGGGCCAGGTCTCCAGTCCTTGTCCCCAAACAACATCACTGAAAGCTGGTGAAAAGCATTGATCCTGCCTGGTTGTCTGTAGCTCCAGCCATGTACAATCAGATGAGCCAAAATAAACACAAACTGGGCAACTATTCCAAGAATGAAAACACCTCATTTGTTGAATCTCCAGGTCTCAAAGAAGCTTTGTCCACTTCTACTTCAAACTTTCCAGAAAGAAAAACCTGTTCTTCCAAAAGATCATGGATGTAAAATTCCAGATGGATTGTTGTAGACTTTGAAAATTAGGAAAAAAAATTGTCTGAGACTGGGAAACTACTGTAACATGAATACTATTTTGGACTTATGTCTCTCCTCGAAATGGTCCCAAATATAGCAGCATTGGACAATATGATATATTTGGTAGCTTGAACAAACCTGCAAAGTACTTGCATTTTCAGGATTTAAATGATACATATTACATTTCACTGTGCTAGAAACACTGGAAGCATTATGAGATATTTAAATAAAACATTTTACTGAGTATTAAATGAGGAAGCATTCAGCTGGTTTTGGCTGGAGAGTCATGCATTTAGAAAACCTGAGCTTTTTTACACACTGTAATATTAGTTATTTGGCAAGAGACTCTCTAAACCCTCATTAGTAAGATTGCTGATTTGGCAGCAGTGAAATGTGTCTGTTTATGAGTAAATCCTACATTATCTTTCTCTGCTCTTCTATTTTGCTTCTTTCCATTAAATATTTCTCTCTGGAGCCATTCCACCACTGCTTTTCTTTGATAACCCATTGGCCCTTCTAAATGCAGGACTTCCTGCAGGTGATGAATGTCTCCTTCTATGAGCTGCAGCTTTGAAACCATGCTGAAGTGCCCATCTCCTTCCCCCTTTTCCCCTTTTTAGTGCTTTAGCATCAGTCAAGCCAAGACTAGCATCTGACACTTGTGCGTGGGAGGAGATTTTCCCCAGGGATGATGTGTAAAATTTGCTTGTTTATTATTCTTTTTTAGGTCCTTAACAGTCCCTGTTCCTCATTGTGATGAATATTTCTGTCATGTTTAGGACTATAAAATGAGTTTTTGTTTGCTTTGCCCACCTGTAAGAGTCCTGGATTAGGAAACTCACCCACACATGAGATCTGAATCTCTTTAACAGTAGTTTGCTGCGGGTTCAGTATTTCCTCTGCTTCTCTCTACTTTTGTCCCATAAGTGGAAACCTGGTAGAGGTGAGATGTATCCATAAAAAAGACTTTGAGTGGGATATTCTCCTTTCTAGATCCACGCTCCAAGATTCAAATGTGAGATTTAGGAGCAGTGTTTACTCTTCCACTCTGTAGAAAACAACAAGGCTGTAAGAATTATCAACCTAGAGGTGAAGTCAAGACCATGCCAGGTAATGTGAATTAACAGTCACTAATTATGACTGTGGGAGGGGGAAAAAGCAAAGGTCATTTTGACCCGTTCTACACCAAAAGCTTGGAGTCTGTTCAGAAAACTCCTGCCTACCAAGACCCACTGAAAACAGTGCTTTGATCTCTGTACAATGCACTCAATTAGAGGGAGGGAATTTTCAAACAAAAGCTTTTTGAAATTTCCTTTAGAATGAATAATTTTGAGGGTGGTGGAGGATGGCGGAAACAATTGAAGGAAATAATCGCTCACTATTTGCCCAGACATTTCACTAGAACATGAAAAGCCATGAGGAAGCACCTTTTGGGGGTGGGTACAGGTACAAAGCTGCACACAGCATGTAAAGGTCTGTGTGGGTGCAGAGCATGATAAATAGCCATACACACATGGCTTTTTATGGCCCTTATCTCAAAGTATTTCACCCTGTGGTCCTTGCTTTCTCCGGCAAGGTTAAGGCCTGCAAGACCTCATCTGGAAACCAGAGTGGTTCTTTCTCAAAATTCATTCATCTAACAAAAGTCTCCCATTAGCTGCAAGCCAGAAATAGAGGTATTTCACTGGGGCAAAGCCAGATATAGAGGTCACCCCCTGCCCATAACATAATTTCCATTGGGAGAGCAGAGCAGCTCATCTGATGCCCTTCTAAGGAACTTTGCCTCCCAGCCTGGACTGCAGGACACTTTACAGACCTGGGTTATCTTCATAGCTCATAATTTTTCTTAATTCCTATTTATATGCTACCTCACTCTGGGTCTTTCTAATGTCAGCTATGCCAGTTTCAACACTCAGGTGACCACAGCCATGTGGAGGTAAGATTTTCCATTCTTTCCTTCCTGTCTTTTGATAGTATCCAGTAATTTTAACAGCCATAGATTAAGTTAAACATGAACCATGGGACTGTGCAGTGATGTCAGTTGCTGTAGGATGAGGGACAGTAAAACACAGCTCTCCTGATCTGGCAGCATTTCACAGAAGGATAACTGGAACAGTGCTGGTGATGGCAAAATTGATCCATATGGGTTTAACAGCATTTTCCACAAAGGATATTTAAATCAGTGTGCTGAAATGGAGTGGGAAGCTCTTCAGAACCAGCACACAGAGTTCAGATTATGGTTTTGGCTGAAGAGTCATGCATACAAGTGAAATGATGTTATTTGCAGCAGAATAACAGAATGAAGCTCAGGGCAGGAGCAAGCCTGTGGAGATATGTGGCATCCATGTCAAGTCTTTTCAGAGACTGAGTTACAGATAGACCTGTGGGAAATGTTGTTCATAAGTAAGGAAAAGGCTTCCAGGGAAATTTGGGTCTTAGAAACCCACCTACAGCTCATGCAAGGAAAAGGGTTTCTGTGAGAAAGTCTGGGTGTGAGGAGCAGAACAGTGGTGGTGTTAATGGGGAACAGCATGACAGCTCTCCTTCCACCCAGCAGCTTGGAAAGGGAAAGACATGATTTGGCATGTGCTGAAATTCAGGACATGAGAAGGCTGTGAAGACAAACCTCAGCTGGTGTTACTTGTTGAGCATTTTAAAGACAAATCTGAATGCAATCTGTAACTGGTTTACTGCATATTTGTAAATCCTGTCACCTTTTGAAAGATTCCTACTCTTAGAGCGTGGTTAGACATGGTGTTTCACTAAATCAAGATAAGGATCAGAAGAGGACATGCAGGTGGATTGCAGGTAGGAATGGTTGTAAGCAAACTCATGATGGAGATGTCTTGATTGCCCTTGATGCAAGACATTGGCACTGGGAACCTCAGCTTTCCCTCCAGAGAAAGAATGGCACTTTCAGGGTCATGATCATCACATCTCAGCTGTCCTCTGGAGATATCTCCTCAGGTCAGCTTCCTGAGATGCCTGAAGTTGGCTGAGATGTGTATGAGCCTTTGCTGCTGGGAGGAATGGACCCAAGGAGGGGCTCCTCAGGCTGGAGGGGCCCAGACAAGCAGTGGTTGTATCAAACGAGAAAGGACGCAAATGCCAGAAAATGTGATAGAAATAAGTTTCTGGGAGGCCTCCTAAGGTGTTTCTCCAAACTCACAATGCAAAAGCTTTCAGGGGAACTGGCATCTAAATAAAATGAAACACCATCTCCTGGTAGGTGATGGCATAAGGCACTCACTGCTGCAGGGAGAGGCTTAGCCATATCCAGAAAGTATATTCCTAGCAATAATGGAGATACCTGGGTGTAAGTTTCACATCCTAACAGCAACTACAGTTGGAGGGCTAGTACTCCCTGTTAAGAGATGAAGTCATTCCTTAATTATTCCAATGCAAAAGGAGTATTCTGAGAGAGAAGATTACTTAAAATTTGCCTGTAGTCATGATTTAATGCAGTTATCTCAAGTATTTGCCACTGGCTACTGTCAGAGTCAAGATGCTGGATTAGATCAGCTTTGGGTCTTCTTTTAAATGTCAGCTTCTGTATTCTGAGGATGGGGGAAGACAATATGTAGATCTGTAGGTGAGATAGGCAGAAGATAAATACAATTTTCATGGCTTTCCTTTATGCCTCACTGACTTTGCTAATGTGGCATGAAGAACAAAGGCTATCCTAGCCTAGATTCAGTGTTTCTAGCTGTGTCCAGCTGCCTTTGCTGTCTGAGAGAGGCTAAAGTGAGCTGTAGCCAGTGTTTGGATCTTGAGCTTTTGCTGAGAAGTTATTTTACCAAAACAATGCATTTCAGACACTGTCTCGATTTAGGTGGAATTTCATCCATCCCACAAAGCTGTGCTCTGACCTCCACAGGCTCTCCCATCCCCTGTATCACACCAGCATCACACCCATATCACCTGTGTTACCAGGGAAAGTGGGAATCTCATACCTTCTACAAAGTCCCAATAGACACACAGTGTTTTCCCTAGGGGCTTTGGTCCTTTAAGGTTTGTCAATCCATGAAAGGGCCCCAAATCACTAACTTTTATTTATATCTTTGAACAGGTCCCTGCCACTCCAAGAGTGAAACATGAAGTGTCTTAACTCCACAGAGCTTACAGTCCCTGTTTTTATCATTTATTTTTAGGCTTCGGCTGATGTTTCATCAAAATAAGAATTTAAAGAAACAGGTTAAAACAACAACAACCCACAGGAACACAAACAGAACCTGACTCTGTTTTTTTTTTTTGAAGCACAAGAGACTCCAATAGTTTTAATGGATGGAGTTCTTTTGATCTCTGTACTATCCACTTAAACTTTTCCGTACAGTTACTCAACCATGCAGGCCATAAGGTTAAAAGAAGATTTCCATGGTCAGATGGAGCAACAAGTTTTTTTTTGTTCGAGACAATTCTTTTTGAATGTGATGACAGCAAGTTATACAAAAATGCACCAGCTCATGCGTTTCCCTCTCCAATCTTTGATAGATGACATATGTTTGTACATCCCAGCTGTTATTTAAATAAAGCTGCATGTATACAATATGTCAAAGACAACACAGGCCAAACTCTGTGATACAACTACTTAAGATATATAGGCTAAAATCTGTATTTTGTCTCCCAAAATGCTAAACCAAATGAAACTGAGCCAACACAAACCACACAGCAATATCTGTCAAAGTCACAAGAAGATCAAGATTCAAATGGACATTTCTGATTTTGATGGGGCATTTTTTGCCCCAGTACAGTGCCAGTATGTTTTTGTACCCTAACTGGAAGTGAGCTTTATAACTCTCTTTGATCCCCAGGGGAGTCCTAACCTTTGCAGTAATAATATTTGTGCTTAGATCTGGGATGTGTTGGATCTGGGACCTGTTATGACTGGGCACAGGAGAGTGATGAACACAGAATCACCTGCAGCCCAGCCATGCTAGTACATGCCAAAATTGCTCTTGGAGATTGAGATAGGGAGCAGCACAAAGCTTACCTGCTTACAGGGTCTGGGTTTAGGAGCCAGCAGGGAGCTTTATGGCCCAGTGTGTGTCCCTGCTTCTGTCCAGTTAGGGATGGGACTGTTCTTCATTTCTCACCAGGAGATAATGAGTAAGCTGGGGATAGACACATAGCTCACATTCTTAACAAAACATACCCACCTAAAACTGAAAATTGATTTATTTGTGGCTAGGACACATGACTGGGTCCTGGCTCTTAGGTGACCCACTGCTAACTTGTTGATCTCAGACAAGGCACTGTGTGTTTCCTGCCCTAATTTCCATCAGCTCCCACCCCCTCCCTTAATTTAAAAGGGTAAAATGCTACTCTGCCTTGGCTTTAACACATAGGGCTCTCAGGAGTCTATCTTTCTTTTTGCATACCAGCCTCCTGTGTTTACATCAGGCCCCCAGTGACCATCTTTTTGGTATCTACATTAAATCAAGATGCCCTCTCTTCCACAGATACCAGCAGCTCCACTTCATTAATCAATTAACCTGGGAGGCCCAGGAATGTGCCTGCAAAGACAGCATGAAGATTCTGGCTCTTTACAGATGAAAGAGTTAATGAAGAACAACAACATTTTTGAACATACCAAGCCATGATAAATGGATGTAGGCAAACACAGGTCTTGACACTCTCTGTCAGCACACAAAAAAGGCCTCGCAGTATTTTCTGATTCACAGACCTGACCAATCTGCCACTCCATACTGCCTTTGAGGACATGAAAATCCCCACTCACCCATCTGCTGTGAGAACATGTGTGTTGAGGGTTAGATAGGTGAAACATCTCCTATCTGTCAGCAATGCCTGCAAACTGAGTGGGGAGGACTTAGTGAGTGATTTGCACAGTTTCTGGCTTGAATAATGTTAAGCTTGAAATGTCTGCAAGCAAGTCTCTGCTGCTGAAAAAAAAAGAGCAGAAGCAGGTAAGGAGACAGAATGCAAACTGCTCATTGAAGAGATCCTGAGTTTTGTCATGTCAAAACAAAAGCTGATATAATCCAGCAATAACTCCTGTCAACCTGATAATGAGTCACCTGTAAGTGGAGCATCTCTGCTCCACATTGTGCAGCCTTTTGCAGAATGAGACTGCCCTGATGCTGGGCATAGAACAACAAAAAACAACAGAAGAGTGCTTTGCCAGCAACTTCAAATGCAACTCCAATCAAACCCTCTCAGGGAGGAGTTTTCCACATTCATCATCTGGCTTATCAATGCTGTCCTGAGCAAAACCTAGATGCAGGCTTTGTGAGTGCCAGAGCACATGAACAATGGTTGAAGCGGGGAGGGTGATGATAAGGAGAGAGTGCAAAGCACATGTTTCAAGTTCTACCTTTTCAAGCAAGTGTTGGGGCCAGGGAAGCTGAGCTTGGGCTGAGTGCCAGCATTCCCTGCAATTTAATCCTAGCCCTTGGAGGAACAAGCTGTTATCCTCGCTCCATGCCAGTGTCTCCCCCTTATCTCACATTTGAAATTCTTTAACCACTTCAAAACAAAGTATCTCCAAGGAACACTTCAGAAAATGTGTTTTCTTTTGTCTCTTGAAAACATTGATGAGAAGAAAAGCTCTTTTGTGTTTTGTGTAAGAAGCCTTTCAATGTCTGGGCTCTAAGTGCTCTCTTCTGTTCATTCACTTTCCCTGAAGTCTCACCGTGTAAGAGGAATAGTCCTTTCCACACCGATGGCTGAAAAACTGAGACAGTGAAGAGGGGGAAGCCTAGGCAAGGGACTGAGCATCAGGTATGTAGAAAAACATTAAAGCAACACCAAGGGGCTAAGGAAGGCCAGCAAATGTGCCTGAGTGGAGCCAAGACACACCTGGAGAACCAGCAGCTTCGCTGCTTGGATGGCTGCTGGTTTTACAGGGTGATGTTTCCTCCTTTCCAGCTATTATAAAGGCATTCATCTCATCCAGCTCACAATGCAAAGGGATACTACTGAGCCTAAACACTGGGGAATGATGCAGAAGGTTTGTGTGCACTCAGAAAACCTGAAGGAGAAGAGTGATAAAGGACTTGGAAAGCTGCAGAGGCTTAGGGAGTGAAGTGTGGACCAGAAAATTTGGTTTGGCTTTAGGAGTCCTGTGAAGTGAGATTGAATCCAGCTCCAGGAGGGGTTCAGGGCTGCTTTTTATAGGCTTTCTTCTTAAAAAAACAGTGGGGAATTTGCCCTGCAGCAGTCAGTGAGAGCCTTTCACTGGCCTTCAAGGTAGGAGTGTATCATCATCCAAACTACTCTGCACTGGGTCTACTGCAAGCACAGCCCTTCAAAGGACAGTAGGAGCAAAAAGAGGGTTAACCCACCACTGCAAACTTATTACATGCCATAGAGATGACTAAGGCACAAAACTGATACAGCAAATATTGCCAGTGATAGCAGATAGCCATAACACAATCTGGCCAGCTCTATTTGGGCAAGGAGCAGTCTGCTGCAAGAAGACCTTGCTTTGGCTGCCTGTGCTCTCAGGCAGCCATGCTCAAATTGCCAGGACCTGGCTCTGACCAAGTGCTGTAGGTGTGGAAAAGCATGGCTTGTGACCCTGCTAGGAGGCTTGGTGCCCTGTGGTTTGTCTGCCCCCAGTGCCCTCAGGAGTGCTCTAACCCTGCCCAGTTGTGTGCATGTCCTCTTGATGTCCTACTCTGTCACACTGAGGACAACAAACTTGACCAACAGTGAATTCTTATGTGTCCAATTTCTCAGCAAATTTTTTTTAAACCATGCTCTCTGCTAAGATGTTTGAAAACAACAGCTCAGATGAATACTGGTCCTTTGCAACCTTGTGTTCCCTGTGTCTTCAATCAGCATCTGTGGGCTACTTAGCTTCCTGTTTCTTTCTCCTTAACTGATTTTTCCTACCTGTGGCAATAATTTGGGCTCCTACCCAGAGATGCCACTGGAAAAATCTTAAAAATAGAATCTTAAAAACACCTTTACAATAATCATAGATGTTGTTTTGAAGAAGTTGGTATGGTTCCAATCAAAAAGGCAGATTTTTTTTTCCCCAGAAATGTTTAGGTGACAGTGTTCAGCTTGTGCTTTTTGTTGAAGTTTGGAACAGATTTGCCAAATCATCCTGTTTGAGACTTATACTCAGTGTTATGGAAGACTGCATCTGGTTCATATGATTGCCAAGTGGTGTTTGATGCTGGTTCAGAGAAGAACTGTGAGAACAGTCTGAGGGCTGAGACTGCATTGATGCTGCAGTGACATCACAAATAAACTCCCAAAACTTCAAATCAAATGTAAGTGCAATGTGATGTTTTTCTGCATGCAGTTTTCATGTCCTGGCACTTAGAGGTATCTCCATGATGTTTAAATTTCTTAACCTTAGAAAGAAAAAATGTTTTTCTCATAGATGATGAGTTGTATGTAAAGTTTTGTCCCATGGTAAAAGTTTATGCCTGATTTATAAAAGACTGTGCTTAGGATTCAAGTGCTGATGAAATCACAGCTTAGCAAACATGGTCTGTATCTGGGACAGCAATGTTGCTGAGGTTTAATAAGGTTTTTTGGGCACAGCTCTTTTTTTTGCTCTTTTTTCCTCCTCTGATGATTTTAAAGCCATGGATTCTCATCCTGTGAGCAGTCCCTATTGTGCTCTGGCAGAGGAGAGCTTATCTCCCTGAAGTAGGCGTCACGGTGACTGTTTGGGAACAAACCACACAAAACTTGGCTAAATCTTAATGGGCCCATTTACTCAGTATCAAGGGTGAAGTAGACTTGGACCCCACAGCATGTTCAAATTACATGGCTTTAAGTGAATTTAGAGCTTGTCAAAGGAGCTGGTTTGACAGCCCAGGAGACTAAAATCCTCTGTTTACCTCCTGAACAGATATCACATGGACCATTCACAAGTCCCCCTCTGTGCTAATCCGCAGAGGATCGGAGCTGCTGCAGCCTGGCTCTGAACCCCAGCCTGCAACAACCTGGGCTTTTAGCTCTGGAGGCACCTACTTCAACCCCAGTGTGTCAGCCAAGACAGGGGCCATAATAAACTTCCCTAACGTGCTCCAGTCCTGCCCCAGAGAGCTCCTTCTGAGGGCTGAACAGCTCTGCTCTGTAGCCAGAGCCTCAGATGGCACTAGTACAGAGAGGAAGCATAAAAAACTCCCAACAGCTTAGGGGTAAGATCACAATGGGCAGAAAGAAACAGAAATGGGAGTGAAAGAAAGAAACATGAAAATTAAATAGCAGGAAAGGTTGGCTTTACCCTTTCCAAAGCAAAGTTATGCAGGCAATTGCATTCAGGAGAGCTTTCTATTATTGGATCAAGGAGATCTCTGCAACTTCATTTTCATTCAGAGCAAAAGAAGGCCAAACTTTCAAGTTCCCTTCAACGATGGAATAGTCCCTCTTCCTCCTCCTATGAAAATTTACCAAGACTTTTTTATCTCAGGGTTTGGTTCTTTTGGAAGGAGACTAGCTACTTCTATATTGGCCATGAAAAGTAGAAAATTACTGGCCACGTCATCTGTTCAGAGTCAGAGAGTAATTTTTGGCAATTCAGGCTAGAACCAGGACAGTTGTTAGGAAAAATCTTTGCTTTGGTGACAAAAGGTGGACACAAGGCAGAAGGGTCTGCAGGGAGCCTTTTGGGGTGATAGGTTATGCAACTAGCAACAAAACAGACAATACCCAGAGATAAGTCCTTCCTATCACCATGTTACTGCTGATATTCAGGTCCAGCTGGGTTGTCAGATGGATGGAAGGATGCTGCACTTTGGGATACATAGGAAAACCAACTGAATCATATGGTTTCCAAGCTGCCATTGCTTGTGCAAGTCCAGGTGTAGCTCTATTGCCTGTTGAATGGTGGGGTGAGACCTTAATAAGTTTTGTGTGCAGCTCCTTTATGTTGGATGGTTGGTGTTTCACTCCCTAAAGACATGTGGCTAGAAGCTGTCTCAAATGGGGGAAAGAGTTTCTTTGTTTTGGCACTTCTTTTCAGTTCACAAGCAGCCAATGGAATTTTCCTCTGGCTTTTCAAAAAATCAGGGCTCACCTTTGGTCAGAAATGAAACATGGAAAATTTCAGCAAACATGGTTGAATTTTTTTGGAAGTTCAGAGAGTATTAAGGAACAAAAATACGTAAAGATGGTTGATAAATAAGAGCATGCAATGCAGATGGGGGAAATATCCTTCACCTCTACTGACTAGAGAAGGCAGATTAATGGTGATAAATGTGCAGGGCTCTTCAGTGTCATCATAAGGGTGAGGATCACTGAGTGCAGGTCTGAGAGAGCAGATCACTCAGCAGTTCCAGATAACTGCTGTCCCCTCTGAGCATCAGCCAGTTTCTATTTGCTCACTGTAGAGGTGATTTCACAGCAGTCAGTGAAGCTTTGCCAGCCTGAGGAGGAGCAAACACAACATGCTGTGACAGAACTGTGCACTGAACCAAGCATTATTTATTCCTATGGCAAGAATAAACATGAAGACTGGAATATTTTCACTTCCTGCTCCCCAACACAGTTGAGTTTCTTCTTTGGGACTTTTATTGTTTTCGCTGTACTTGAACTGCAAATAGGAAGAGACAAAAATACACTTACAGGAAAGCAGCACAAAGCAAGGCAAAGGCACCTCTAACGTCTCTCATTGTGCAGGTGTGACTCTGATCTCACTGAATAAACCTGGAGTAACTCTACAAGTGAATGGATTCATTCTGGAAAGTCAGAAGTGAGTCCAGTCCTGTATGTTTTGTTTTGCTGGGAAGCAGGGTTTCAGAGCAAGCATTACACCCATTTGTTTAATGAAAACCCTCTTTCTTACACTGTAATCATGGGCACCTCTCACTTTTAATTGCTTTTAAAATGCTGGACTGCAGCAGTAATTTTATATCTTGGCTCCGTTTTGCCTTGATTGCATCAGTAGCAGTTGAAAAGTGAGGGCTGAATAGCGTTTCACTGTTTGGTAAAATAATTACTGCTCTGGCTCAACATTTCAATTAATCCTTTCAGTGCTGCTGGAAAATGCTTGTGCCTGTGAGTCCTAACCACATGTTCAGTGGAAGGGTCTTTCCCATTCACTCTCAGATGGTTTTGAGTAGAGTCCCTCCTGCAGCTGAGATAGTGACTGAGTAAAGAAATGAAGAAAGGGTTGTAAGTGTGGAAAAGGGGAAAAAAAGGCCAATTTGGAGGCAAGTTCTGTATGTGGGGAACAGATGCTACTTCACATTGTGTGGCAGAGAGGAAAGCAGGTAAAAGTGTCCTTTTAAACTTCCTCACCTGGGCTCAGGCTTGGATCTCACAGGCTTGTCATTGGTCTTGAAATTCCCACAGAACTGCTTCCACTCACCCACCCTGGGGCTCCTCAATGGTCACAGCCTGGTGGGACAGGGTGTGGCTGAGAAATGGGAGGCTCCTCAGCCTGGAGAAGGGAGAGTTGTGTGGAGACCTCACAGCAGCCTTCCAGTGCCTGAACAGGGCCTGCAGGGAAGCTGGAGAGGGGATCTTCATCAGTACCTGCAGTGAAAGGACAAGGAGTAATGGGTACAAATTAAAAGTGGGGAAATTTAGATTAGATATTAGGAAGAAATTCTTTATTGTGAAGGTGATGAGGCACTGGAACAAGCTGTGGCTGCCCCATTGCTAGAGGTGTTCATGGCCAGGTTGGATGGGGCTTTGAGCAACCTGGTCTAGTGGAAGGTGTCCCTGCCCATGGCAGAGGGGTTGGAACAAGATGATCTTTAAGGTCCCTTTGAACCCAAACCATTCTATGATTCTGTGATTCTAGGACCCACAGTCTAGTGACAGGTATGTAAGAAATACAACAACAACCCCCTAAATCCTTGATCCCAGACAGCTGATGGCAGCACACACAGGGCTTGAGCCATGCAAGGGACACCACTCAAGGGTGTTTGTTAGTCCCAAACTGCTCTCAAATGGACCTGAATCATGTGCACCTCCTGCTTTTCTTGGCATTGAGGTGCCTCTCTGAGCTTCTTGCTTGCCCAGGACAGCCCTCCCAGGTCCCCACTAACACTGGGGCTTTTTCCAATGCTGGTGCTTTCCCAGATGAGCCCTGCAAAGCAACAAGGCACTGATCTTTGAGACATCAAGAAGTCTCTTGTCATTGCAGAAAGCTTGAAACTGAGGGAAAATGTGGAACTCAGTTTTAGTAAAGAAAAAAAAAAATCTAATTGCTTAAAAAAAAATTTGAATCTCATAATTTTTAATCCAGTAATTTTTAGATTTAGCTCACTCTTCTTCTTTTCTCAGTGTTAGTCACATTACATAAATGGACTTATCCAGTAATAATTAGCTCCATTCCAGGTAATTAACACAACAGGGTATAGGAGCTAAACCATTGCAGTGAAATTACAGCAGTAGTGCAGAACCAAGCCTCATATATGCCTGAAGTAAGGGGAAGGTGCTGGAAATAATCTTGGGATTTTATTATATCTGTGCTCCATCTCCAGTTTATGGGAGCAGCACCTTGTCCAAGAAAGCCAATCCTGCCTCAGATGGGAGAGCTGAGGCCAGGAGAGAGTGTCCATGTGGACACTCCATTTTCTTGCTTGTTAGTGAAGAACCCTCTATCAGGAAGGCAACAATTTTGCCAGCAAAGCTTATGTCTCTGACATTATGATGTGCCTGTGACAGAGCAAGACAATTTTGGCTGAGAAACCCTCTGTGACTTGGCACAGAGATCTGACCTTACTAACTTTACATAGCCTTGGGTGAGGTGGAGGAAAAGAGTCCTGCTGCTGCAAGGAGCAGTTAATTGCTCCAGAGATGCAAATAGACAACAGTCAATGTGGGTCACAGTACACAGACTGATTATCACACCTTGAAGAGTGAATATTTGTAACAGACAGACCATGAGCCACTCTTGGGCTGAAGCGTATTCTCCTGAAACATTTGCTGATTTTAGAGAGAAAACGAAGTCAAAACAGCAGAGCTTTCACAGTCAGGTGGTTTGGTTGGGGTTTTTTGGGGGTTTTTTTTTTTGGTTTTTTTTAATATTGGAGTACCATCCTTCTAAATTTTCTGAGTCAATTATTTGCTGCTAACTGCTCACTCGGCTAATCCCAGTACAAGGCAACTTTCATATTGCGTTCACAAGAGTGCCAGCCTTGTTCGGAGCCTGTCAGCACAAGGGATTTCTGTTTGTGAACAAAAGCCTTTACACATTCTGGCTCTGAACGTGTGTGCTGTCCTTTCGAAGCCAAAAAGACTCTCTCCCCGTGCCAGTTTGTGTTTCCAAAGTTGCTCTGTGTCCCCTCGCCATCAGCCAAGCTGTGCTGTGCTACTGAACTACGTTTTTGGAATTGCAAGGAGAGCTCGTCTAGAGGGGGATTGAGGACAAACTCCACAAGCCCTGGGCCAATTGTGTCCAGGCAGTGCATGCCTGTGTCCACAGGGAAGGTGCTGCTGTGTGCAGATGCAGATGGATCTCAGCTTGTCGGGTTTGAGGTGCTGATGGGCTTCTCTGCTTCTTCTGTCACACAGTTTAGGGTTTATTTTGGTGGAAATGAGGGCAGGAATTAGCTTGGCTGCTGCCCAGAAACCTTCCTTAGCTCTCTGTGGATGCTTCTCCCTGGGAAGTCACAGCTCTGTTTCCAAAGGAGCCCGGCACTCTGGCACATCATTTCTCAGAGGCACAGAGACACCAAGTCGCCTGTGGTTGGAGGCACGAGAGAGGCCCCACAAGTCTGATGCATCCATGAGGTGACAGCATCCAGCAGCTTCTGGATGAGGCTCAGCAGGGCAGAGGAGCTGCAGACCTCACACTGGCACTGGCCACACGGTGCCCTTTTGGGGGATACATCTGGTGACTGGCATGAGTGTTCAACTGACTGATAATTCAGTATTTCCCAGAAAGATGTGTTGGTATAGAACATCTCGCTCATAGGATGAGCACTACCTATCCTTATATTTTATTGAGGGAATGCTGTGGTTTTCTAGCAGCAGCCAACCTAATTTCTGCTATTCCTGTGTGATCACCTCAGAAATCTTTCTCCTGAATATTATTTCTTGTAAGGAATATAGATGCCAGTTGTGAAACCAGTGCCCTT
The DNA here is from genome assembly GCA_013397555.1 of Urocynchramus pylzowi. Taxonomy (NCBI): domain Eukaryota; kingdom Metazoa; phylum Chordata; class Aves; order Passeriformes; family Fringillidae; genus Urocynchramus; species Urocynchramus pylzowi. The sequence continues at coordinate 1,499,581 of VZRH01003617.1, forward strand.
AAAGACTCTGCCATCTTTGTGGGGCTGAGAACAGAGGGATCTTGTGAACTATGATACATATGAGATTTAAGTAGGAAAATACCAAGAACAGTTCTAAAAATACTAAACAGTTCTAAAAATACTGAGCCAAGAAGCCTTAGCAAAACTGCTCATACACTAAAGGGCATTGAACATCAGGATGGTGTTTTAACACATATTTTTTTCACCAGCAGTCTTTTATCAGATAATTAATAAAGAGCTGTACAGTGTTACTGCTGTTCTGTCCTCCTCCTCAATATATGCTCACTTTCTCTGCTGACATACAGGTGTTAATCTCAGACTGAAATTATCACTAGCAGTCATGTGAAGATAAATCAAATTAGTTTTACTGTCATGTGTCTTGCACATACAGATATGAAAAAGGTCCCTAGAATCCCTCAAAACCTTTTTCTTCTCTCCTGAGCAGTGTTTTAGAATTTACCAGTGCAGTGAAGATACAGAATTCATTAATCACCTAATTTTTCTTCCTCTATTCTTCCTACTAAGTTTGAGAAACACTAGGCTTCACTGTAGAAATTGGTAGCAAGTTAAAGCAAGCACAGTCTCTGCAAGTTAGAGTATTGCTTACACCAAAATATAACAAGACAAGAGCAATATTACAAGTAAGGAGCTTCTGGATTTTCCCAGTGGAGATATTTCAGAGATGGCAAAAAGTAACTCATCATTCCTATAGCCTTGGAAAGGACAGAGCAGCTCTTGCATAGTTCTAAAGAGGAAACCCTAGATTAAAAAAAAAAAAAAAAAAAAAAAAAAAAAAAAAAAAAAAAAAAAAGAAAAAGGATTTATCTATATACCAGCAACTTCTTGAAGAAGAAACACAGCATATTTGCAGGAATCCCACTTGCCTAGAGTCCTTACTGGACTCTACCCCCAGAAGTGCCACTATGACAATGTTACAGCTAAATCTGAAGATTTCTGACTGATGGTAAATTCACTATTCTTCCTGCCAGCATTTCTGAGAGAAATAGTGAGCATGCCCATGGGAAAGCAGGTAAATGGGAACCCCAGGAGAGTGGAATGATCTTGCAGAAAATATTGTACCTGGCTGCTGTGCTGGGAAACGTGAGAGCAGGTCAGGCGAAGAACCCTGTGATGTCTAGGGACTGAAATTGCCTTGGTCCCTCACTGAACCAGAGAAGGAATGTGGGAAAGCTGGTTCAAGTCCCTGCTCTCCACAAAGTGTCTGTATGGCCCTGGGCAAATCCCTTCTTTGCTCTGTGGTTGTTCACCTATGAGTGGAATCAGAAATACATGTACAACCCCTCTGCACATGAGAGAATGGTACACTGAATTCTGAGGTACTTAGATGAAGAAAGATAAAAAATTGATTGGTTTTAGACTTATACCAAGAACAAGGAAGATATCTTTTTCAGGACAACACAAACCTAATTTTGAAAGCTATTTAGCAAATGAGCTTATAAATTTCTAACGAAGTCAGAGGACGAATTCCCTAAATCAGAAATGGCACTGATTCGAATTATTGCCTACACAAAGGAAAAGGCTTTCAGCAGCATGGTCTAGTCAGTAATGGACCAAGAGATTTAAATGCAGAAACAATCCCAGAGACAAAAGGGGATCTTTAACATTTTTTTAGTGACAGATTTATTCCCTTCCAAAAAACCCCAAACAAACACCCCCCCCCCCAAAAAAAAAAAAAAAAAAAAAATAAGAGCTGGAAAAAAATTTTAGAAATCCTTACACAATATATCTGATTCTAAGCTCAGAGAGCAGAGGTGGAAAAGTCAGAAAAAGTGAGGAAGAGAATGAAAGTTCACAGAATGAAAAAATCTGTGCTGAAGTGTGATATTTCAACATTAATGCCACTGCCACAAATTAGTTTTGTCATCATTAAGAATTCAGCAAGAGGTTAGAGATGAATTATAATAATGCAGCTACATGAAAGGAGTTGGTTTTTATTATATATTCACCTGAATTTAATTTTCTCCACTTCCTTAGTTGTCCAGTAAACTGTTCTCTAGGGGAATATTTACATTTTGCCTTTGAATGTTCAGGAATTCAGTGGAGGCTGGATTTTTTTACTATTTTAAAGTGAATTAAAAATGTATTCATGATAAAACACAAGATTTCCTATGTTGTCCAGTGTTTGTGAAGTCTGCAGCCATTCTGAAATGATAATGATCTCCAGGGATATAATAAACAGTGGTGTTTTTCAGAATAACCTTGTTTTCCTTTACCAGATTCTTCTTTGAAGACCAAGTTGTTAATTCAGGAGTTTATTCCCCAGAAATCACACTTAGAAAGATGCCTGTGTCTTTCTATCACTTACATAGCACTGGGTCTTAAACTGAGGTGGGTGGAAATGAAAACCAAATTACATGTATGGATGAATCAACAGAGCAAGAGATTCTACAGGCTCTGTAGTTAATGTATCCTTAAACAAGAATTGCTAACCCTCATCAGGTGCTTGGCATTTACTCTTGCTTGGTGAGAATAAAACAAAGCAATAAAGGAAGGTGCCACCACAGCAGCAACACTCAGATTCTGGAGAATTAAATTCAGCTACCTGAACCAGCCTAAAATGACTTTGGTAGGACGGTGTGACCAAGCCCACCAAAATGTTTAAGGTGTTTAAATTTTCTTTGAAATCTCTGGTGTGGTCAGAGGTCTGTGATCTCATGTGTCATCACTATAGGCTGCTTCCAGATATATGTCTGAACTCCCATTTTTCTCAGGAAAATGGAAATAGCAGGCACTCCCTTCTAGGCAATAAAAAAAATCCATCTTGACAAGCTGAATAAATAGTGATACCCATAGTTAGCGATAACTAATCTCATTCTGTAAACCCAAAACAGCAGCCTTTGAGAAAGGAAACAAGGTAATGGGAAGTGGAAACCTGACATTCTCAAATTCTTTTCTTAGCACTTGCATAGAAATCAATCCCTGTAGCTATCAGACCACCAAGTGGATACCATTTCTGATACTGCAATGCAAACTGACGTCTCAGACAACCCCCCCACTCCTCAGAGCCAGCTGTGGGAAGTTTTATTCTGAGTCAGTCTCACAACATTCTGATGAGGAATTAAAATACAGTAGATACCTCTGTTTTACAGCTGAAGAGCAAAAACACCAGAGACTCAACTCCACCAGAAGAAATTAGAGTTTATGTGCTGTCCAGATGTCCCTGGAGAAACATTTGCCCAAAATTCAGATTCCTACCAGTTGTCTGCTGCCTGTGTTAGAGGTGACTTTGGACACCTCAATTCCTTCTTTAGTATGTAGGAAGAAGTTTTTGCACCCATATAATCCAAAGGTGACTTTTGACTTACTGTTAATTACATGTCTCCTCTAAAACTGATCTCCAGCAGTCTCCTATTGGACCTATCAGAATTTTACTAATTTTCTTAGACTTGTTCCTTACCTTTTCTGAGAAAATGTCTTTCACTTAGGGCTTGCAGAACCATGAGCATTTGTAGAATATTTTATACAAAAGATGATGAAACCATTTAGCAGAAGAGGATTTTCTGTTTGCCTGAAATTTGCACTCAGTGGAAATGACATGCTACAAATCAAGTTATTTGTGAAATATAAGTGAAACAATCTTTCTAATAAATTACTGCAATTTTGTTTAAATATAAATCAATTATTATTTTCCTTCTGATAAAATAATAATTGGAATCCTTTCTTCATTTCCTAGGGCTTCTTTTTTCAGCCATAAGAGGAACAATTTATTTCACTTCATGATATCTTGCAAATACTTCAAATTTTTTGAAATAGCTCAGTGACTTCTTTATTGACATTGTACAGATTTTTGGAATCTATTAATGTGTTGTTGGACTCTTTTCTCATTTTCACTGCTGTGTACTGAAGCCAAACTGAGAGCAAAGTGTTCATTTAGGTTGGAAATGAAGCAAGACAAGTTTGTCCAGATATATGAATGAATGCTTTTCTCCTAGAGGAAAAAAATAGCAGAATGACTGAGTGCTCTGCAGTACTCTTCCCTTATTTCTGGAACTAAACCTGTATTGGAGTGATTTGTGAGACTCTCGCTCGTCCTGGATTCCAGAAATGAGTTGTTCTAGTAACATTTCTAATCTCTCTGGAAGGCAGATGAAAGCCTCAATAGACCAAAATCAAGACTTTGGGAAGGTTTGCACATTTCTTCAAGAATTTGGTACCTGACCTAAACTTAAAATATGAAGGCAGTGAGTGCTGTTCTCATTGAGAGAGCTCAGTTAAACTGGAGCACAGCTCTGAAATTCCAGGGTTCAGCCATTGAATTTCCTAATAACTTGATTTTTGTTATTCTTAATGTCTTGCCAGAACCACAGCAGATGAAGAAAGTAAAATTTCATCATCCTAGCAGTTGAGTGAATACAATTTCTGCATTTATCAAGTACCAGATAACTGACACCAAGGCAAACAAACAGGCAAATATGAGTATGTTTCTTTATCTTTCGGCTCCCTCTTTACAGATCTCCCCAGGGCAGAAAACCTATGAAAGCTAAAGTGTTCTCACAAGGTTTTCTTTTTAGCTCAATTAATAGCTCTTTAGAGGTCTCCTTCACCACAGGCTCCTTTGGACACCAATGTTTTGTTGAACTTGCACACCCTTCCTCTGAAACGGAGGTTACTCCATAACCATCCACAACACTCCGTGCATTGATGAACAAGAGTGCAGAGCACCAGTCACAGGCTTCTGGAAGTGTGTCCTCAGCCAAATCATGAACAAAGTCCTGAGTAAATATTCACCAGCCTTTCTCTCTTATAAGCTTCACTTAAAAATCATCTGAGATTGGGAAATGCTGCATTAAATCTCACGGTTCTGGGCAGAGCCTGATGCCATTGTGGCATTGAGCTGTGTCACAGGTAAGGCTCATTTTTCACTCAGCCAGTCTGCACTAGAGCAGGAATGATAGACATGGACTAGACAGAGAGTGGCTGCCTTGACCTTCTACATCAGTAGAAATGTTGATGCTGTACAGAATGTATGACATGTCCTCTGGGCAGCAGTTTTGATTGAGAGACAAAGTGGTTTTTATGTTCAAAGGTGCAGATTTACAGGCTTTCTTCTTAGGGCATTTTTCTTACAAGTGCCTCTTTCTTGTAAATCATTTCCACCTCTCCCAGATGAAATTGGTTGTCCTACAGAAGTACCTGAGTAGTATTTGGGCTGGCCTGTATGTGTCTGGTGTGTGTGGCTGTTTTGCTGAAATCTCCTATGTTTAGAAACAGTGCCCGTAAAAACATCAAGGGTGAAGTTACTTCTAAACCACACACTGTAGTAACAAGTGTAAAACAAGAGCCACAAGGATGAACAGACATGGTATGTCAGTGGGAGTGAGCATTAATGACCAATTTTTTGTCAGCCTCCTTATTTTCCTTACAAGAGACCCTTACAGAAACTTCTAGCTTTGTTTGGCTGTGCAGAAAGTAAAGCAGCAGTCCTGGGGGGCCAAACCCTGGAAGCAGTACTGAAGTTGGAAATCCACTGAAATGGATCAGAGAGGTTTTCTAGAAATAAGAAAGCTGCTGACATAGAGAGGGAGGGAATGATTTGCTGTCTCTGTGCACACCTGACAGAAAAAGGATGGGCTTAGAGATCCAGGTTAAATTGTTGTTTCCTCAGCCTTGGTGAAGCCAGTTACCCAGCAAGGCAATGGTGTTCTCATTGCTTGAGCACCAAATCTTGCTGGCTGCTGTCATCACCTACCTCATTGCAGCCATCTCCTTCCAGAATAGTAAAGTGAAGTGTTTCAGTACCAATAAAGCAGCTAAAATGTTCCTTTAGGCAGAATATGAGGGAATATTGAGTTTAAAGAGTTACTGCCCATTTTGCTGATGCCTGAAGGAAGGCCAGTGGATTCACAGCTACAGACTTGCACCAAACTGCACAAAACTTGTTCTGCCACTTTCAAAAAAATCCTGACTTTCTCAGCACTATTCTTCCAGATTTGCCTTGCTCCACTTCAATCTCTGACAGTTCCTTTTAGTTCTTTGCTGTTCCTCCTTTTTTTCTCTCTCACCTTTCTCTGACTGCCTGTAATTTTAACTCTTGGACTGACCACTCAACCATATCCCACAGAATTTGACTGCACAGTGGTTTGCACCTCACCCCTTAAACAAAACTGCAAACATGACAATATGGCATTTTCTTCAGGGGAAAAAAAAATAGAAAAAATTGGTTTTTTTTTAGTTTCCTTTGGAGACAACTTAAACTGAACAAGCTCTTGCAGTTGGAGGAGATGTTCTCCAGCAAAGTCATGCACTCTTAGACCACACCAGGTCCCTGAACCAAGACCTGGGAACAGGATCTCTGGATCAGGAGTCCATAGGAGCTGGCAATGCCTGGCTTACCCGACTGCCACTGAGCTGGAGAGCCTTGAGGACCATGAGAGTGCAGGAGTAGGTCTCTATTTTGGCAATCATTGGTTGCATTGGCTCCTTGAGGCTGCTGGTAGCTAAGGTGTAAGGAGAGAACAGCTCGTCACACGGCAGTACCAGAGCTGAGGAAGAAAAAACACTCCACAGAGGATTAAAGTCTCCTTTGACTGGTTTGTTGTTTTTTGGTTTTTTTCCTGGAGAAAATTGCTCACAGGCACAGGAAAGCTGATGGCAGCAGACCCCGGGATGGCATCTGGGCCAATCCCTTGAACACCCCTCAGACCTTCATCAGGCCTCAATTCAGGGAAAAGGAACTTCTCCAGACTTACCTAACTGTGAGCCAATACAATGGAAGTCACAAATAAAAACAAATAATGAATAGAAACATTAAAAGAGCTGCTTTAAAAGGCACCAACTACTTTCAATAATTCAGCGAATAGCTGCAGTGGCAGTATCTCTGCATAATGGCATGTTTTAATGTTAGTAATGGCCAGTGCAAGGAATTAATGCAGGTACTAAAGTAGCTTTATTTAGAGAGGTGAAACAGCCAATTCTAAAATGAGCACTGCTACACAGATTGTGAAAAGTCTGCTGTGAGAAGGAAGCACAAAATTGCATCCTGAAAATGAGAAGCACTCAGAAGGAGAAATTCACGGTAATGTAAACTGGAACTTTTCTTGAGTGAATCACTTAAAATGAAACTGCTCCTTTCTCCTTATTCTTCTCAAGCTGCTGACATGCATAAAAATGTGTGTTTGACCAGCAGCTTATTTGGAATATTTCTCTCCTTCCGTAACAAAAATGTGTTATTTCTCTAAACAATATGCCACTCAATACCAACAGAAATCTCCTTAGCAGATAGGACACAATTGCAAGGCTTCAACCTGTGCCAGGGTTAGGATCTAGGAAGAAAACCCTGGTAGACTCAAGTATTTACTTATTTAGCAATTCTTTCCAAGGTCATATTTTTAAGCTGTAGGGGAAACCATCCTGAAGAGTAAACTGAGTGACTGGGAAGTTGAAGCACAGAAGCTTGCTGTGACTGAGTTAGTAATGCTCTCTTTAAACAGTGGCCCCACTGAAGAATTGAGCTGAAGTGCCTCGGCACAGTAAAGCCTATGTGTTGTCTTTGGGAAGCATTTTCAGCTTAATAGGGACGAAGTTTCCTTTATACCTGATGCAGCAGCACATTTCGTTTCACAAATTTCCTTTTCCACCGATTTAAGCAATTAACTTGGAATGAATGAGATGCCAGATGAATATTACTGCCTTAAGAATCAATAGCTGGTTCTGAGGTGGCTCTGGAGAAAAGAAGGGTTTAATATTAGCCAGCTGTGCATCTTGACATCTTGCCAAAGCCACGGCACCTCAGCAGTTACCTCAGGAGCACTGTACCCACACCTCTGTGTGCCCCATTTCAGCAGCAACTTGTGCCCTCTTATTTCCCTCCTGCTCTGGTTCCTGGGCAAGGAGCAGTGACCTCTTGGGTAAAAGAGCAGAGCAGAGGCTTTTCAGATTGGCCTAGGGATGTGCAGAGTGCATCCCAGGCGCTGGGCAGACAGCATGAGCAAGGTGGTGTTAATTACTCCCAGTGCCACCACAGAGTTTACAAGTCCTAGTAAAAATGTCTTACCTGGTAAAGCTGAGCCATGTGTAGTAAACAAGTCACTTTGCTGCTTCCCACAGCTGGTATGAAAAGGAAAGTGATGAAAATTCCATTATGGGTAAATAGAAACCTGCTGTCCTACAGGTGCCTGGTTCAGCTCTCTGTCCTCATGTGGATCAACTTCTGGTGCAATGAGGTGGCTCCTGAAGAGAATGAGATGGTGGTCCCCCTTTCAGGTGCCTTCAAAACATTGATCAAGGAACAATGTTTTGATGCTGACAGCTCACTAAGCATGTCTAAAGCACGCTGATGAAAACAGTGTAGAAAATTGTTGAAGCTGATAAAGCAGTTTTTAAGCACGGAGCTGGAAACTCTTCTGAATCACCCTTCACCTGGAGGATAATATCGTAAAGGATAAATATTTTCCATTTGTAGGATATCCATTTCTGGAGATGCCTGACCTGGAAAGACATAATCAGGTTAAACATGAGGCACATGGAACAAGAGGCTTCACTCCAAGGCGCTGTGCCCAACCAGGCAATAAGGGACAGACTGGAATGAGAAGCTTACTCACCACCTGAATATTTGCCAGTGAATAGTTAAGGCCATGAGAGGCTGTGACAGAACAATGAACCTCCCCAGGCAATCTGCTGAGGTTATTTTCAGCACAGGTCAGCACTTTCAGGCTGAAGTTTGAAATGTGGGTTCTTACACTGTTCTTGCAAGACATTTGCTCCCCTGCCTCAGGAAGCAGGTACTTATCACTGTGGTTATGTGGTCTGCATGAGCAAAGCCTCATATTCACTGGCAAAGGGATCCTGTGCACTTCTGACAGTCCACTTTGGGCAATAGGAACATCCCCTTTCCAGGCTGAAGAATATCACCCTGTCCTTGAAAAGCCTGGGCAAGGTGGTGGATGGAGTAAAGAGAGAGGGAAATGTGCAGGGAGCCTTGGCTGTGATGACTGCCTGTGGTGGCTCAGCTGCATGGTGCTCCAAAGCAGCCTGGGAAGTACATCCCTGTGAAAAGTCATGCAGATCCCTGTCCCTTTGGGGAATAAAGCAGGGAAAAATACCACTAGAAGTGCTGCATCTGCAGCCCTGTTGAATGAGGACTAAATTATGGTGAAATGGGTGGCTTTGTGAGCCTGGGCTTTTGGATATTTAAACTTCCATGCAATAGTTCTTTAATCCAGAGCATGGCAATAGAAAGGGGAATTGTGCACATTTCATTTTAAGCATAAATCTATTTTTTCACTGGCTTCTAATTTTGACCTTGTAGGTTTGGCCGTCTGTCAGAAAGCACCACATCCGATCCTACTAATTCCTTTCTTTAGGTCCTTCCTGTCAGAGAGCTGATGTGGTTTTGGTGAATTCCTGCAGAAATTCACTTCATACAGTTTGACCCTCTGGTATTAACAATAAGCTTCCTCCTAACAAGGAAACCAACAGAGTTACAAACATATGCCTTCACTTACACACAGGTATGCAGACACCTAAAAGTCTGGATTTTGGTTCCTACATGAAAGCAGTTCTGGTTCTTGGGGGTGATGGGAACATGGGCTCCTATGACAAAGCTTGACTTCAGGCAAAGAAGATTGAAAAAGTTGGCATAATAGCGTTATCATAGAAAGTGACAGCCCTGAAACAGTGTGGAAATCACCTTAATATCCTTGTTTCTTAAAACAGCTTCCATCATGTGAAGTGTTTCTCTTGGGACTGTCAGAAATACCCTTAGCCTAGACTGAATTATTTTCCTTTCTGAGGTTCAGACTTTTTATTTTGTTTGTTTGGTTATATTGCTTTTTTTGTTTGCTTCTTTGTTTGGGTTTTTTGTTGTTGTTGTTGTTTCGGTTTTTTGTTTGTTTTTTTTTTTTTTTGCTGGGGGGAACTATTCCAGCACTAAAACTGAATAAAATGCAAGTGTGCCAGATTGGCATCAGTTTTGTTTTAACAAACACTTTAGTTATGCTTAATTTTATGGTTTTTGCTTTGTCGCTGTGTTTTCTCAATGCTACAGAGTTGCATTAGTTTTAAATGAGCTCTGAAGCAAAGTGAACCAACAAGGATTTGCAGACGTGTTTATGACGGAAGCAACGCTGTAAAATCAGGACTGACACAGCACGGAGCAATATCTGCCTTGTACTGGAAGTGAAGATTCTTTCCCACTCCCTCAGCCTATAAATTATTGCTGCCACATCACTTCTGAAGGAACTCATCTGATCAAATCAGTGGTTTGGAAGTTGAAACCTGGTAGTTCTTGGGTCAAAGTATCTTTTGTTTTAAAGTATAAAATACATGCTAACCACTTTTTCATATCCATACTAGGAGTAGGTGGATGCATTGTTATTAAGAGCCATGGGTTTCAGAACTAATCTGAGATGCACAAACCAGAAAACTATTAGAAAGGGAATGAAATGTCTGGCAGTGTGAGGGGCAGGTGCCATATCAGATCTCCTTTGTGAAGGAGACCCCTTCTACCTCCAGTGTGGACCCTAACACTCAAGGGTGCTGACTTTGCTCTCAGTGATGTTTGCAAATATGTGCACACATTTCTAGTGCATGATCAGTGCAGTTTTTAAATTTAATTTCCTGCAAACCACTGCTAATTGGACCCTTTTTCTGGTAGAAATGTCAGGTGACACTACTCTTTCTGCAAAGAAGATGGTTATAAAGTAAAGATTTTCAAAATCAGCTCTGATGCTGAAGAAGTATGATGGAGGAGAAATGTTTTAATTAATGAACAGACATGGAATTCTATTTTCTTATCACAGCAGTAGTCCATACATGTTACATGATTCAAATTGTAAGGTAACAGCATTCACAAAATATTTAAAAATTATGAATTAATTTTGGCACTCCCAAATATGCTGTAAGTTTTTCTAAAATCTCAGAACTAGTATTGGAAATTGGAGATCTGTAATTATCTTCCATCATCCCCCTTTTTTGAGAAAGGACTTCTGGATGCACCTTGTGTTTCTAAATACAGATAAAGCTCTGCTTCTGGTACAAATTATTTCTTTAGAAAGGTTTTATCAAATAATAATTCATACAGCTTATTTCTACCAGTTGTGTGAAACAAAAATCGTTTTACAAATGTGTAGGTTGATTAACATCTGTGCTAATGTGAAGTAAATACGGAATTTTAGCCAAGAATGTGAAAAGCAAGTGTTCACATATGTACTTCCAATCCTTTCTGAAACTTATTATCTCCTAGTGGCCATTATTTTACATCTCATGGCTCCTATTGCCTCATCCAACCCAACAGATCTGAATATCTTCACTCAACAAAGCCAACACCTTGTTGAAGAACCCAAATTTTCACATCAGAGCTTGTGGTCCTAAAACACTTAATAAAGCTCAGCTGCAATATAAATCCAGATTCTGGACAGATGGCTGCTTCACATTAAAGTTTATTTTCCAGGAGTTTGCTGTATACTTTCCATGGATACTCAAATGAGTAATTTCTTGATATTATGATGTTAGCCCATCAGTAATCTTCAGAGTTTCCATCCCACTTGCCAAACCCTATGAATCCATTTAGCCTCCTGCTGACCTACGTTTGTGAACATTGCAGGGTGAATTTCATCACATGGCTGGGATTTACTATCCCCTGAGATGCCAGTAGTAGACTTTGAGATGTCCTATTTTAAAGCTACAAGGTTCACTGACACTGAGAATAAATTGGGATGAAAAACCTTATGTCATGTCTTCACAGGTCCTGAGAAATGTGTCCCTTCCCAAGTCACTTGATATCCAGATTTTTGGCCAAGGTGCTTTTGATGGATACTTTTTTCCCCCTTCATTTGAAAATGCTGGTTTGCCAGATTTGAAATTTTCAGTGTAAGGACCAGGTACACTTTTCTCTGTGTTGGGGATAAACTTTCTGAATGAATGGCAAGACCAGTCCCTGCCTCCTGATCACATTGCAGCACTGCCAATGACACAAAAGCAAAGACCTCACTTATAATGACAGAGAAGCAGTCCTTCAATACACCTAATTCAGGTCAAGCTGTGAAACCTAGAAAATCTGTGCATCAAGTGACCATCAGGGTGTCAATCCTTCTTGTTGAAGATACTGCTGAACATTCATTGAGTGGAAACATGCAGGTGATGGACTCAGAAAAAAACCATAAAAAATTGAAATTATTGTTTTCAGCCCCAAATACTGCTGACTCTTGCCCCAGTGCCAAGCTGGGGCCATGTTGCACTAGTCTGCACATCTCTTTACATGGCATCAGAAAAAGAATGGATCAGATGCTCTGTTTATTGATTTATATGGTGATGTTGTCTTGTGGTACTCTCCCTGTGGAGGCACAAACAGCAGTGTGTGGGCCTGAGCAGTCCTGGTGATTGACATCTCTGCATGGATTTCTATTCAAACCTGCTGAGACCTTACCTGGATTTTAGAGGACTTGTCAGAAGCAGAGCTAAACATCAACATAAGATTCATCAGCAATGCAAGTCCTTGCAGGCAGATGAGTGACTTAAGGAACTCAAGTAAAAGCAACAAAAATATAAAGGTTGACTGACAAGTTAAGAAAATAACTAGAAAAGCTGCATTGGATGGGACACAACTGGTGAGGGACATGCTTGTTCCAGTTTCTTTGAAGCATGAAGCACCAGCTAGCAAAAGAGATTATTTGCAGATAAAAGAATTGTGAGGATTCTTCCTTACTGACAACTCTGATCAAATGCATACTATCCATCAAAATACTGTATATAGAGACCAAAGAAACAAACAAACTATGGGAGGGCTAAGCAATGGAATAAGAGAGGCTGTTAGAAGAAAGAAGGCATATTCCTGAAAAAGGTGAAGCTGTGTTCAACTGAGGAAAAAGAAGAGAACTATTTTCTGTAGATCAACTGTAAAGGGTTGTGAGACACTAGAAGAAGTTGCCCAGAGATGCTGTGGATGCCCCATCTCTGGAAGTGTTCCAGGTCAGGTTGGATGGGGCTTTAGACAACTTGCTGTGGTGGAAGGTGTCCCTGCCCAAGGCAGAAGGGTGGAACTAGGTGATCTTTAAGGCCCCTTCCAAGCCAAATTATTCTGTGATTCCATGATTCTATGAAATATGCAGATTCAAAAAGAGAAATCTAAAAATAAGTTTGGAATCACCTTTAAAAAAACACATAAAGATTGAACAATAATAAACTACCTAGCTATATTATGAATGTCTTGTGGAGATTTTGCAGACCAGTAGACAGTGAAGTTGTGAAAGTATCAATGAGAAAAAGCAGCAGCGTAAAAGAGAAATGAGCTTTTATTTTCCATATTTATTCACCATGAGGCTTTAATGAATATTTTGTCTGCCTCAACTCCAAGGACAAAGAAGAAATATCAGGAGAAACAAATTGTCAGCATCACATATTGTTCTTTAAATGAGTTCTAAAGAAAGGCAAGTTGGAAATAATGGATCTTCTGGCTGTGGAGTGTGAGCTCTCATTTAAACCTGCCTTTTAATAAAATTCTTCAAGTGGAAACATGCAAGTTTGGGTACCAAGCAAGTGGTAGAGGTTATAATAAGGAAAAGGAACATGATAGATGAGAAAATAACCTTTATTAATTTATGTGGGAATAATCCAAACAGCTTCTGTGACAGGAAGAGAAATCCACTGTGTTCTTTGAGGGATTCAGTGAGCACATGGACAAAGGAGAATTGGTTGACAAAGTCTAACTGGATTTCTTAAACACAATCAACAAAGCCTCTCAGCAAAGCCTGTTAGAGAACCTGCTGTGAGACAGGTAAGACCTTAATGCACATACCTGGGGAAAAAGAGGGGAAACAATAAGGAGGAAATAATGGTCAGTTCCTGAAAGTTTTCTGGGGGCTTTCCAAGTAATGTCAGTTTGTGCTGGAGCTGTGCAACACACACATGTTTATTTATTTAAATGACCTCCATATCTAGTGAAAGCACAGACCTTGCTCACCAGCCCAGACAGGACTGCTCAGGGTAAAAACGAAAGTTCACTATTAGGACATGCAGAGGCAATAAATCAGCTTCACAATACTGATGAAAAAATGCCAGATGGAATTCAGCATTGATAAATCAGAGTAAGGCACCTAAGGAAAAATCCCCCTCAATTAATGTGCATAGTGGCATGCTCTTCAGATATGCTCTTAGCCATTACCTTTTAGGAAAGAGACCTTGGAAGGATGACAGATAGTTCTATAAAAAGCAGCTGGATGTTCTGTAGCAGTCAGAAAAATCTCCTCTGTTTTAATTTAAGAGCTACTTGGAGAGGAAAATAGAAAAGAAAAAGTCCTTATGCCACTTTGTAAGTCTATGGCATGAACACACCTCCAATAGTGTACAGCAGTCCAGACTCTCCACCTTAAAAACTGTGTGGTAAAACTTCTACTGTAGTTGCAAGTGGATGTAGACAAACAAGACCTGTAAATGGACATCTCTCATTAGAACTGTCAGTAGAATTAAAAAAATAGAATAAACATAATATTGGGTACACAAACTCTCCAGGTCTAAAATAAAAAAAACACCAAAGAAGTGGTCTTACCCAAAATCTAGTTTGGTATTTCTAGCTATAGATCTAAGTCTAATAAAAATATTAATTACAATTATCTAAAAACTTGTATTGCCCAATACAGACATAGAAAATGTATAAAGAAGCTTTCAGGTTATGGTATGGCACCCATACAAAGGTGGAATAATCACCTCTGGTATATGAAGTTGAGAGAAATGCAGAGAAAGCAATTAGGAAATGAAAGGATGCTCATTTTCTAAGACAAGATTCATGGAAGTCAACTGTGAAACTGATAGGTGTCAGATTTGAAACTGAGAGGAAGAGGCATTTCCTCATACAACACTGAGTTAAACTGTGGGTCTCTTTACCACAGGATGTTGTGGAGGTTAAAAGTCTACATCAAAGCATCAAAAAGTGACCAGACCAGTAGATCATAGAGGGAAAACCAACCAACTATTAACTGCAAAAGCAGCAGCCAGTGACTTAGGAAATCCATAAGCCACTAAGCCCTAGAGCTCGAGGAATTTGCAGGGAGACACAATGATATTTTTATTTGGTCTTTGTGTGCTTCCCTAGGCATCCATTTTTAGCCATCAGTGGCACAGTGTGTAAGGGAGATCATTGCCCTGACCCAGTACTTCCTTCTGAATGTTCTCAGACACCGGGGCTCAGCAGAATGCATCAGGATCAGGCTCAGGGAAGAGCCCCAACTCCTAAGGTGGAGCAGAAAGATGATTTGGTTCAGGACCTTGGGTGATAGTGACAAGCAGAGGGGTGGAGAGGAGATGCCTGGTATGTTGTGTCCACCTTTATCCTGGTTGGAGCTCAGAAACAGCAGCTGCTGTGAGCTGAGGTGAGAAGTTGGCTTGGGAAATGATGGTGATCAGCTTGGAGAGCTTGAAGGGGTCAAACACTTTGGTGAGGGGTCACAGTGCCATGGTGAGGGGTCACAGTGCCATGGTGAGGGGTCTCAGTGCCATCATTAGGTAAGCCAGGTCAGACACTTGGTGGCCCTCCCACGCCTGGGGCTCAGCACATGGGATGGCCAAAGGGCTCCACATTGATGTCCTGGCTAACAAAACCTGTGGCTTTGAAGGGCAGCACAACAACTGTGCTGCCAGACCTCTCCCTTGGGAGGGATTTTATTCTTATTCAAGCACTGGTATAAAGCACAAGTGCTCTGGCTTTAGGAGGATTTGCTATTCTCATAATGATATATGTATTTTCAGAGAGCATTGTTCTTGAATGGGGTTCATTAAAATGAATCTGCAGGTAACTGCTCTGTTCAACTTTTTGACAAATAGCTTCGACTCAATGCTTAACTCCAAAGGGGCCAGGAAATGAAAATATAGCCCCATTCCTCAATAATTATTAATTTCCTGTCACTATTTTCCTTACTCCAAGAGTAAGGAAAGTTCTAAAAATCTTTAGAGGTTGATTAAAGAATAATTTGTTAGTGGGGTGGGGGAAGGGAGGTGAAGGAAAGGGACAGAAGATTATTTCTGAACACCAAAAATAGTTTCAAATTCCCACCAAGAAATGACAAATTGTTATATACACAGTCAGACAGGGAGATGTATATTTTGTTTTAAATTCCAATTTCAAAATGTACTGCATAAAGAGAAACCACAAATTGAAACTTCATGTGCTCATGCTGGCAGCAACACCAAACTTACGGCTTTCTTCTAAAAATAATACCCCCAAACCCTACCTAAACCTTCCTGAACCTCCTGTCCCCTCTTTAATAAGTAAGAACACAGGGTGTTTTGATTTCTTGGTGACTTTTTTCCTTTCCTTTGAGTGGAGGACCAACTGCTCTCAACCTTACTCAGGTAATATTTCCATTGGTTTCAATGAGAGATTTTCCCTGGCTGAGGTGTGCGGCATTTTCCCCGGTATTTACATGAAATTAAGGAAGGCGACAGGAATGAGGAACAGTCTTGGCAGGAGAATGAGAAGCAAATACCATTTTGTAAAGGGATGGAGAGTAGAAAAGGAAGATAGTGATGTTAGGAGCACTATCTAAAACTTTACTCCTTTTCCATCTTTTTAATTTGTCCCTTTAAACAGAAAGACCTTTGAATTTGAGTCAAATATCTAAAGAAGATGAATTTGGAGGACTCAGTGCTGGTCATAGGAAACAAGCCACATCAAAATCCTCCAAATAAATCATCTCTAATTTAAGAAAACTGTACCCCAGACTAAAGACAAACCAGTCCTTTCAGCTTTCAGAAGAGAAGTCAACATCAAAGGAGGAACCTGAACTAGAAGCCTAGAAATGCAAATCTGTTGGTCTTTTCACATTCAAATTCTCACGCTTTTTCCATTTCCTTTTACAGAAAAAGAATGTGGTCAGACTTGGGGGAATGACTTCACAGCTTTTATTAAAGGGTAGAGTAATCCTCCCCTGGATAACTGGAGAATCATTATAAAGAGAAATAAGTAGTGATGATCTGTCCCAGTTTGAGTGCTGTGGTTTGGAAGTTCTGACCCATGAGATGTTAATTTCCCGGTCTAATTACATGAAAATGTATAAATATGAGCACTGATGAGGAAGAGAATTATCCTGCTGAAAGGTGAGTGGTATTGACTTCCCTCTGCTTTTAAAAGGACAAAAAGGCTCCAACCCTCTTAAGTGATATTGCACATGATAGTAAGAGCTCAATATATGAAAAAAACCTCAAACATGCAAATTCACTTTACTATTGTTCCATTTTACTGTTGAGGTGGGGCACAAAGAAGTTAAATGCTGTGAGGTTCTATGTGAGGGTGGATTTGGACTCCATTGGGTCCATCCAGAAAAAGCAGTGGCACTGAGGACACTCAGTGCTGGGTGTTAAGTGTCAAAATTTGGGTGGTGAAACTGCCACCATGTTTGACTGTGTATAAATCCTTCAAATTCATCTTCATTAGAGATTTGACTCAAATTCAAGGGTCTTTCTGTTCAAGTGGCCAAACTGGATGGCTTGGGGCTCTTATAGACTCTAATCAAAACAGGACAGGAATTATACTATGTTATACGTAATTAAGAGTAATTTCTCTGAACTTCCTGTTATTGTTCTCAAACAGCATCAGAGAAACCTTAATTGCTTGGAACAACAACACTAAGGAAAACCCCTGAAACCACTGGAACAACACCATGTAGAATAATGTGAATTAATCGTTAAATTTAGTACCTCCATGAGAAATGCTCTATTGATAGCTCAGAATTTCTCTGCCTGGAAACCACCTGAGCACTGCCTTATTTCTAGACATCTGTCACCACAGTTATTATCTAACAACAAGCATAACCTGAAAATAATCATTTTGTTTAGGGCAGGAACAATGACTAATTGGCTGACATGTAATTGCATCAATATCATATCTCCTGTTGACTTTTTGATAATATGTTGATGAATAGTTTGTATTTTCCAGGGTGGAAACCCCTTCTTGTTTCCTAGCAGGAACCCTGCACCAAGAAGTTCTCTTTAATGTCTACCTAATTTTGCAAATTAATATAATTCTTTCAAAGAGCTGATGATATTTCAGTATCATGTGTGGTTTTTCAGTTTATTTTTGTTGATTATTATTGTTGTTGTTGTTGTTTTTCAGACTTCTGTCTTCTGCAGAATGCAGACTGGTATAGGGTTTTGGTGTCATAGTAGAATAACAGCTTGATACCCACAACTCAGTTCACAGTCTCTCCAGCCTAATTTTGAAGGCTGTTAAAGGTATTTAAACACATAAAAGGTGAAAATGGGTGATTCTTTGGCATCTAATTTATGCTGAAGCTAATGGCAATTAGGCATCTTTCATGGACTTACTAAAAATCATATAGGACTGTAGTTGCAACAGAAGCTACAAAATAACTCTAAAATTCTGGCCTTTTCTGACATGAGGCAGGCTTTCCAGAAGCAGTCATTTTTATAATGTAAGTTTTTCCCAAATGTTCATTTTTGTGAGAGCCCTAGTACTCCCATCCTAGCTGAAAAACCTCCCTTCCAAAGTGTGTTAATGCCTCACACATTGCTCTTCTGTGTTTGAGGTTTATGGTCAAATACCACTCAAATACTTCATGGACCTTAGAAGCTTTCCTACAGCGTCAGGAGTTTCACCTGGCCTGGTGCATAATCCTCAGATTTTTTTTTGCCCTACTAGCCCAATTTTCAGAAAAAGCCACATTGCTCCTGAATATCACATCTTTTCAAGGTCGTAAAAATACCATCCACACATTTCTGAAAAAAAAAAAAAAAAAGACAGGAANAAAAAAAAAAAGATTTTTGGGAGCATGAGGGTGTGTGTGAATATTTTCAAAGATGCAATTTTACTAACCTAGCCTCTGCTTAGATCATCAAACAAGCATGTGTTTGGGACACAGAGGCACCACAGTCCTGGCATATTCAGCCCAGAATCCTCATGGTTATGTGAATAATTACCCCTTCATACCAGCCTAGAAATCTTGGACAGAAATAGCAATCACAGCAAGAGTGCTAAGAAATAATTTGTACCATACATCTGTTAATGTCCCTTAGCCCAGCTGGAACCTACATGCTTTCCTCCCTATCTTGGGTTTCTCAAATTGTGTTGATGTGTATTTAAGCTGCAGGAACATTGGAGGCAATCAGGCAGGGGGGAGACTAGAACTTCCCTGGTATTTTGATTCCAAACTGTGATCTCTCTTATCAGGATGGGTGAGGAAGAAAAGTGTCAAGTATCACTTGGTCTCCTGTTCTCACTTCTCTGGCTAACTCCAGGAGGAGCCTCTGAGGCCAAAGCCACCACAGATGCAAAAGACCTAGAAGGCCACTCAGAGCAGCATTCTCCAACAGGTGTCCCATGGCAGCACCTCTCTGGGATTACACTGATGATACCCCAGCTGGATAGGACTGACACTGATTTTTTGAACAGCACCAGCCAAAGGAAGACTTTAATGTTTTTCTTCATCTTGGTTTTGAGAAGGACAAGAGAAGTCCCTAAGGAGTGTCATTTCAGGACATTAATTGTAAAGATGCAAGAAGGGGAGAGTAGGACAAAGCACCTCATACCTGGCCCTGATTTTATCAAAAAGTTGAACTAAAGATCTCCTGACATCCCTTCCAACCTTCAACAACTATCTTGTACCATGAGGAAGCCTGATCTTTCAAGCCTATTTTGCTGTTAAAGAAACAGTTTTCTTTTTTGCATACACAGCATTTTGTTTAGCCTCTCACTTGACGTAGGATCACGTCGTATTTATGTTTAACATGCTTTCTCTTATTCACTCTTCCCCCTCCTTTCTTTTACTCTAATGCCACAAACTCTTCCTACCCCATATATTTTTATTTTACACAAGAATTATGCAATTCATCTGGGATTTGCTTTGGACTGCTTCCAAATACACCCACACAACTGCTCGAAGAGTGATGAGGTTTATCCGAAGATGGACTTGGCAAGTTTGTGTTTCAAAGGGTTACTGATCCAAAATGCTTCAGAAAGAGACTTCAAGACACACAAGTAACCCCGCAAAGCAATAAGAAAAAAGATTGTGAGCAGTTTCTGTATTTAAATGTTTACAAAAGTTGAAGCTGGTAGCTAAAACATTTTGTCTGAAAATGGCTACTTCTCCACCAGTGAATCTGTATCAGTCAGTTTGATGACAACTACCTGGGTGCTCACAGCCTGTGACTGTTCAGGGTTTCTTGATGTTGAAGATCTGCCAGGTTTTTCCTTCAGAATAACACAGGAGTGTGGCTCAACTGATGGTCAGAGGAATCTTTAACACCTTAAATTTTAACTAATTTTGTTCCATCTGCGGATGCATAAAACAACCTTGGGAAGCCCTGCTGTCCACTGACAAAGCTATGAATCTAGAGACCTGGTTTTGATCTTGGCTCCCCTCCGGATTGCTCCACAGCCTTGAGCTGCCTTCCCCCTCCAGGCCTTACAACATACCCTCCTAGAAAATGAGGGTCCACAGTACAGCCCTCCATTGTTGAAACAGTCAAAGAGCTACTGATGAGAACTGCAATGTAATGACTGGGATTCTGTTTCTGCCAGTGCACTAATTCCAGAACCCACACCCAAATTTATGAAATTACCTTTTAAATTGTGAGACAAAATCATTCTTTTTATTCTCTCTCTCTTTTTTTCTTTTTTTCCCCAGGATGTTCCTGTATTTGCGTCCCCTGGGTGGCAACAGTGGAAAATGTTGGCAAGGAGAGCAGACAGTAGACAAGGTCCTATTGGCACAAATCTGAGGGCTTTGCCTGTGTCAATGATGTAAGGATACCAGTCTCCTTCAAGAGGTGTGGTTTATCAGGGGAGCTTTTGCAGTGCCTCAGATGTCAGGCTCATGGTCTCACATACAGATTCTGTAAGATGCCTTTCATTCATCCTGCCAAACAGGAGCTGTGCTTGTGATGCTTTCCCAAACTGAAGGGCATTGCTCCATGAATGCAAGCAATGTTAAAGCCTGAATAATGCACACAGTCTTCCATTTGCAAATCGCCTCCTCCTCTCCCTTTGCCCTCCCCACCATGTGGTTTAGCTTTTGGCTCTGCAATGGATACTCTGAATCAATGTTAGCTTTCTGAGAGACTAACACCGAACATTGAAGGTCTGAGTCAAATCCAGCTGTGTTACAAGTCCATTGTTGCACTGTTGGTTGTTTTGGGTTATTTTTCCCTGGAGTTTTGTCACAGATGAACTGGACCTTTTGGCAGCACAGACAAGCACCTCTATTTTGTCATTTGGTGCCCCAAAAACATCCATGTGCTAATCAATACAACCAGGAAGCAAAAATCTTTTAAGAGAAGAGCATATTGTTCATTGCAAATGTTTGCCTCACCACTAGTGCACAAAAGAGAAAGCTTAGAAACAGAAAGATGAAGCACATAGAAAATAGTTGGATCGTGCAGCTAACAGAGGTGGTTGCAGTGTAACAACAACTTATGGGAACTGTGAAGCACTGTCCTGATCTGAGATGTATTTCAGTTTTCAGCTCAGTAAAATCCCAGCTTCTGCACAAGCAAAAACTTGTCCTTTTTACCAGGCTGCAATAAAATATTTGTGGTGGTTTTTATGGTGCGAGCCACCATTCGCTTAATGCTATCTGAAGGTCATTTCTCCTAGGACAGACCACAGAGTATCTCCACACTAAGCTCCCAGAGCTCAAGACTGGTGCCAGGCTGTCTGCAAAGACCCCCAGGGGCCATGCTTGTTTGCTCTGAATGGCCTGATGGCGTGGCATGGGCTAGAAACCACCTTACACCATGCCCTGCTCACCCAGACCAAGGGAGCACTGTGGAGTCCCAACATTGTGAAAGGAGAAATTCTGCTGTCAGGGTGGCTGTGTCATACCTGGTTCCACTGAGTCAGAGTCTGTGGGCTCACATCTGTGAAACAGCAACCTCCAGAAAAAATCCATTAACCCTGAGGAGGCAACCTGAATCAGTATGTCCACTGGGCAGTACTGGGGAGTTTCAATGGATGTAATTCTCAGGAAGGACAGGGATTTGCTCTGGCAGCAGAACTGCTGAAGGCCACAAGAATCTTAAAACCCTCTGTTGTTATCAGGACTCTCTGACTGGTTATCTGAGGCTGTGGTCTTCCAAACAAGAAAAGTGAAGAGGATCCCCCTAGTTCAGTCTTACCTGTAACTAACATATGCATGATGTAGCTGTCTTCATCCTAAGCAATGACTGGACTCACTTTTCCTCTTCTAGTCCCAGAGGGAGGCCAGAAATGTTCCTCCAAGAGATGGCAGGTAAAATCAGTTGAGCCACTTAAGGGAAAATAAAGACTTATGGCTTAATATCTTACCATGTCCAGGATTTTCTTAAATATGATAGAGCTGTATGATGCAATATAATCCTGCCCACATCTCTGGTGATTGTTATTTTTCATAAAACATAAGACAAGAGCATGGTTTCCTCAATACTGCACTTCCAGTTGAAGAAATCAATTCAAATTCATGATACTAGTCAGAAAATGCAAGCTGCTGTGAAACTCACTTTGTTTTCCCTTTAAATGCTTCTGTTGATAATGTGACCAGAGGCTCCATCCTTGGACATTTCAAATTTTCTTCCATTTCCTCATTGTACCATTCAAGATTTCTCTAGATCACCTTCATGACTAATCAAATACAAGGATTCCCTCAAGCATCCTAATCCCTCTTCAATCCATATATATGCTCCTCTATCTTGCTTTCATATATTTCCATGGGATTTTGGAAGCTTCTTTTAAACCTCTCTTCTTACACAGTTCCTTTATACTTTATCCCTCTTTTAAAGTATACTTTATAGTCTATCCCTCCACCACCCAGCATATCAACTCCAGCAGGACCAGAGCAAAACTGAGGTGGAAGGAAAAGGAAATGCTTTCAGTTGGTGTAAATGACAGTCATAAGACAGGACACTGGCCTGGGGCAACTGGGATGTGTTTATCCCATGAAGGGCCATGCAGAAATACCTGAGCTAGCTGGGAACATGCTAGTTCAGGTTACAGAAGTGAAGTGTACACACATTAGCAGAAATACTGGAATTACTTGGGTGTGGCTTTTGGGGATTATCCTGTTCCACCCAAATAGAGAAGTACTGTGAAGCTTATGTAGCCAAAAAAAAGTGATCATTTCCTTAAACTTTTAAAGCCCAAAAGATTTTTGAAAGTTTTTATGCTCTTTTTTCCCATTTTTTTCATTGAAGTGATTCATTATGAGTGGTACATTTTGTACAGATGAAACTTGTAGAGCAGCTGTGAAGATGCCACTGCTATTGCTGCCCTCCCTAGAGACTCCAAAAGTAGTGATGGCAGAGTTAGAGCAGAAGAAATAACAGTGGATGGGCTGAGCTGAATATTTCTGCTTGCCTGGTCACCAGGAAAAATGGCTGGAGTAATTGAACAAAGGGGAATCAGGGAAAATAACCTGCTGCTTCAAGTAGGCTTCAAGAATCAGGGGACCTCATTGTGGGCCTGACCACTGTGAGTCACTGTGAGTCTCACTCTCCTTCTGCATCAGCACAGCTCCTCCCAATCTACATTCCTATAAAGCAGATGAAGATCATGAACTTAAGCTGTTTGTGCACATCCACCTGGATCTCTCTGAGAGGTACTTATGTAGCCCCACCACCTTAGCTTCTTTCATGTTTTGCTTGCTACCCCAAAAGGCAAATTTGATGAAATTTCCACATTCATTTTGGAAATGGTAGAAGTGGGAGACTTTGTGGTTTGTCTAAGGAAGTCTGTTGAAGAAATCAAACTAACATCTCCCAAATGTCAATTTAGCACTTTAATCTCTGTATGACCCTCATTCCCTACTTTAGTTTCCCCTGGATAGAGGAAATTGCTTCCATAGGTGACCCAACATACTTGCAGCAGACTTAGCTACAATGAATTCATAAAGCACTCACTGAAATAAGCACCTTTATTCTCAGATAACACATTGGTCTAGGATGCTGCTCAGGAAGCACTGTAGAACACAAGCTCAAAGGGTTAATGATTTCCTCCAGCAGCTGAGATCCCCTCACTGCCTGCACAAGAGCTTGGTGTTGGCCCGCTGGAATGGAGGTCCTGCATTTTCATCTTCAAAACAGAAAGAAACAAGTGATACAACTGGATTGGGCTGAGATGGGGAATCTACCTAAACAGGATGAGGTAAATTGGGTGACTAGCCAAGGTCACAAAGGCTGATGCAGAACAAATCTGCCTGGCAGATGTGTGGGCTGAGCTGGTACCCCGTGCGGGGATGCAGAGCATCCTCACGTGGCAGATCTTCACCTCCCTGCCACAGCAGTTTGCACTTCACTAACAGCACCAATGTTAAAACTTCCTTTAGCCTCCAGAAAGAATATAAACATGGCTTTCAATGCAGATTAAATACACACTTACTTTTGAAACATTGTCAGTCATTACGAATTCATGGCTGCTGTCCAGTGAGTGGAGGAAAACATTTCCCCTCCTAAGTTTAACAACAAAACCAAGAAAAAACCCCAACAAGTCAATGACTTATCCTGTATACTAAAACAGCTTAAAACACAAACATTTCCAGAGTACAATATTTCAAGTAGTCTTGTAACCGGAGGAGCTATTTTTTAACTGGATTCCTACTTTTTACTACCAGCAGCCTTGTCTTATTTGCAGAGGCTCTGCTAGCTGTCAGACATCCTGACTCCACTTAATAAACTCACTTAGAGCAGAACTTTCTTAAGTCACAGTGTAAGTACATAAATTAGTTGTTTCAGCCTTAGACCAACACACTTCTCTTTCTTCCATCTCTCCTGAGCACTGAGCTATGATGAAGAAACTCAAGTCTCAAAAGAACCAACAGTTCATTAAAAAATGCTGCCATAACCCAACATGCCTAAAATACTGCAGCTCCTGTTGGCTTTGGTTGGAGCTGCAGGGATGCTTACTTGTGGGTACAACTAGGTGAAGCTTGGGTCCTTAAGTCAGCGACCCTAAGTTTAAATTCCACTTTTGAGATGCATTAATCTCAGAGAAGGAACTGCAGAGGTGACACCCGGTTGTAGGCAGGTTTTGTATTAAATGAAGTTTAATGCATCAGGAAGCTGAGAGACACTCTGGTGTGTCACCAGATAAGCAGGAGCAGGGCATATTTCATTAGTGGGTGGATCTTAGTCTGGTTCCTTGTGAAAATGAAGCTCAAACAAACCACACAGTCATGTCTCCGTCTCTGTCTGACCCTCCCTCACAGCACCTCCATCCACTGGTCACATTTATTCACATTTGACAGAAAGAAACACATTGCAAAAGTAAATAAAACTGAAGGATATGGGCTGCCAAGTCAGAGAGGCATGCCAGAAGTCCTGCTGTCTGAGAGGAATGCCACTTAACCTTTCAGTGTGTCCAAAAGGGGATGGGATTTTGGCAATGGGGGCTCACACCTTCATAGAAGAAAAAAATAAAAATGATGCAAAGCTCCAAGGCACTGGAGTTTCCTTATTCCTGTTGCTGTTGATGCATAAAAGCCATTCATGACAAGCCTGGAGGGACTCCTAAGGTTGCCCCAACCCTAGCTCTGCCAGCCCCTCTCCTGAGAGGGGATGTGCAGCATGGGATCCATTTACTGAATTGTCCCTTTACTGGGAGGGATGAAGTCACTTGTCACCATGATGATTCCCATCTGGAGACAGGACTGCTCTGACCTCTCAGGGCAGAGCCACAAGGGCCACCCTTTCCCAAGTATGGCTCCTTGGACACGAGACAGGGGGAAAAACACCTTGCACTCGTGGGAGCTGGGAACAGCATCTATTCCTGGTCTCTGCTCCTTTGCCCTGCCTGGCTGCCCCTTGGGCAAGCACAGAGCCATGCCAGGCTGGTGACAGGCAGTAGCTGGCAAAGCTCAGTGTTGCAAACACTGTGCTTCTCCTGCCAGCTGCTACGTGTTGTACCTGGTGGCAGCTGCTATTTTTATATTGAAACTCATTTCTTGCTAATAATCTCTGTGTTACATCTTGAGAACCAGATCTAGCCCTCTGGTAATTTGATCTTAATTAAACAATCTAGCTGCCACTCCAGTCCCTTTCTGGTGAGCTGTGTATTGCAATGTTAGGTGTTAGTCAAAGACAACAGGCATTTATCAGGCCTGGTGTTGTAAATATAACTCAATTTCCAAGAGATGCTGATAGTAAAGTTTGCCTTGCCCTGCCCTACCTCTCCCTTAAGCTGAGTCATAATAACACACAGGGTTAACCCAACTCCATTGCATGGTGTAATGCTCAGCAAGATCTGGCAGATAAGAGATCTCACTAATCTTACAGATCTTATCTTTCACGCTGAAGCAGTTGGCTGGGACACTTTTTTAATTTTTTTTTTTTTATGTGCTTAAATTATTGTTTAATACAATCTTCTAAGTTACATAATGGTTTTTCTCTTCACTTGGTGTCATCTGAGCCATGCACAGGAAGGCACACACAGCCTGTGACATCTTTTGAAGTTGTCCAGGGCCACTGCTCCCTGTCCACTGAGCAGTTTAGAAGGAGCAGGTGCTACACGTTCTTACACACACGTGCTTTCCAAGAGCCAGCTACACCTGTCTTGAACCACATGCCACAACCTTTTGGAGAGTTTTGAGCAGATTGTGCCAAATTATGATGAGATTACCAGCAGACAGAGCTATATTTTTCTCCTGCCTGGAAGAACTGGAGTTGCCAAACAACTGGTTATGCTCTCAGATGAAAAAGCCACGTTCACTGCAGCAATCAAGCTTTCAGCCATGGGGAGCCCAGGGGTTGTGGTCCATTCCAAAATGCAGCTTTTTGACTCAAGGCAAAATCTTTGGTTTATGGAAAATATGTCCTCTCAGGCAGGAGGGAGCAGATGGAAGGCAGATGCTTCCTCCCTTGGGATGGTTCAGCCCGAAAAAGGGCTGGCTGTAGTGGTGGCTTGAAGCCCTCTGATGGTTTCTTGCTCACCACAGGCTAGCCATTTCCCCCACATCCTAGGTGTGTTGTTCCTAAGCCCTTGCTGGGCTCCAGGCAGATGGTTCCAGGGGGCAGATGCAGATCTGTCATGGCAGAGCCTGCCCAAGGGCCACAGATCACCAGCACTTGCTCTGGTTCCACCAACCCACCTCTGAATGGGAACTCCAGCCTGCCCAGCAGTAGGTTCCAGCAGCCTCTCTTCAAAAACATAATAATCTCATCTCACAAATAATTTTCCAGAGACAGAGATACAAATTTTGTAGAGGGTTGTGAGTGGACTCAGTTCTCTCAACTATTTTGTTTTTATCTTTTTTTTTTTTCCCTCTATTTTTTTTTCATTCTTTGCTGCTGTATTTCACTACTTTTTTTCCCCACTGCATGTTTTTGCTCCTCCCTTGCCTGCTTCATCTCTTGCAGCCTCTCCTAACCCAGTGACATTTGTGTTCAAATGTTCAAACCTACCCTGCTCAAGAGGGCTCAGGAGAAGGGTAAACAAGTTTGCCTCGGTGTTTAGCATGCAGCTCAATTGTACATTTACAGTAGATATTCTGATTTAATTTGCTTTTAAACAGCCTCTTCAAACAGCTCAGAACTCTGGACATTGTTCTTTTAGGTGCATTACAAAACCATAATTAATTAGCTGGGCTCCCCTGTGGATTTTCTCAGATTTTACCCAATCTTCCCGCCAATTTTAATGACCTTCCCAGTTAGGGGCTTTACATCTGTAAATGCTGAGTGCCATTCAGCACTTGGTAAACAAGGGCTATCTGAGCAAAATAACCAGAGCTTGAAATCAAAGATTTTACTTGTTTGTAGTACAGGAGACACTGGCAGTCTGGGTGGCTCTCAGCACCTGCCGTGCTGTTGGATGACTGAATTTTGGCTCGCTGTCCCATATTAAAAGAACTCAAGACTGATCTGTGTCACCCTTCCATAAAGTTGTGATTGTGGGGAAATCTGTACTGCAGAGCCCTGCTATCCCACTCTTCTTTGCCTTTTGAAAGCAAGAAACAGCACTTTGTTCATTGTCCATGCAAAACTTGCCGAGAACTCTCCAAAGAGAAAGTCAGCCAAGCAACTTTCAGCTGCTCCCTCTTCCTGCTGGCTCCAGGCCAACATTTCCTAGCAGGTGTCGTGTACCAGCAAATAAGAAGGAGGAGAAAGGAAAGAAAGAAAGAAAAAATGGGCAACAGGAAAATATTTGATGGTCTGTCACATGGGCACGGACCATCTACTGCATGATTCTGTGTCTCCTCAGATCTTAGCACACGTGGTGCAGAGGCAACAGGGACCTTCACACCACCTCGAGCAGGCTGCTGCTGCAAGGCAGGGACTGCTATCCACATAAAGGAAGGCATTTCCATCTGGAAAGCAGCAGCCAGCTTGTGGCTGCACAGGAGGGATGAAAATACTGCTTTTGTTCTTATCGAAGTTGGATTTTAGGTGACTCTTCCTCAGTCATGAAGGTGGCCCAGCGGGTTGTGTACATGGCTGGAATAATGCACGTCAGGAGCCAAACTTTTTTGATGGATGTAGCATGTGAGCATAGGTCTGGCACAGTGCTTGGACCAAAGTTTGACATGAGCTGCACAAGAAATAGCTAAGCTAAAGAATCAGGAGAGCAGGGCTAGAGAGAGCTGGCTTCACAAGGGTACATAACCACATAATGGGGATGGAAACATAAAAGATTATTTTCTCAGTGATGTCAAAGTTATGTGCCACAACATGGCAAGCAGGTTTTCAGAGCATTCTGAAAGCATACACATTTTCAGAAAGTATGGAACTGCAATAAGTTTCCTGTCTGAGGAACAGAGGGTGCACAACCAAAATAATGCTTTGTAGTACTAATTGGGGAAGCTGGAGTCTGAAATAAAATTACCTCTCTGAGATGTACAACCTGTTCTCTCCAACATGAATTATGACTGCTCAAGAAAAAAGTGAACCAATGTCTGGTTTTGAATGTTCCAGTTTTGAATGTTCCAGTTTTAGATGAATGTACATTTTCTGCATATTCAGGGTCTTTAGTTGCACCTACATTAGTGCAGTGAGGACTGTAGTGATGCAACCAGCCAAACCTCCTGGTCTGCTTGTTCTGTGGCAGCTCAGCAGCCTTTGTGAGCCTTCAAGAGCAGCTGTTCAAAGGGCTGAATGCTGAGTAAGACATAACCAGGCACTGCCAGAGGCAAGCTCACTAATAAAAGAAAAGTGGCTAGGCAACAGTGCTCTGTCTGTGCCCTGGCTTTCCATCTGTAAAACAAGGATGATGGTATCCCCCTTATCTTGCAGAGTAGTTGTGAAGATAGATCATTAAAAGTGATTTAAAAGGTGCTCAGAGACTGGTGGGTAGAGGAGCAAAGTAATTGCCTCAAACAGTGGGATTTTCTCTCTGTATTTTTTAACTTTCAGAGTCACACAACAGCTGTACAAACTTCTTCAGGACTGCCCAGTGGAAGCAGCTTTTCACCCCTTTGTTCCTCCTGGAGCTGATATTAGGCTCATTGTTTGGGTTTGCAAAGGCTGGAGAACCTTCTGGGAGATGTCCTGGACTCCAGGAAACTGGGCAGAATGGCAGCAGAGGATAGCAGATTATTTTTCCCACTTCTGTTCTCTGTATCCAAGGTGCAATTGTTTTTTCGAAGTGATCTGAATTATTGGTTTTGAATAATTAAGATACAATCAAAGATTAATATCAGGCTGGGTTTAGGCAGTTATTTTCTTAATCAGTTGATATAGTGATTAAAATCTCATGGGCTGCCAGATGATAGCTGTCTGATGTCAGTCCAGTCACGGTCTACAGCTAATGAACAGAAATAAAGACAATTTTAAGCAGCTCACAAATGCCAGAGTACCAAGGGTCTCTCCCATGGGATTATCTTGCTAATGGTGACAACAGCAAGATGAGTGTATTTCCCTCAACCATTTACCTTAGGACTGAGAAGGAGAAAAACCTGAAGACAACTGGGAACCTTGGTTGGGTCAGCATTTCAGGAACAGGTAGGAGCTGTCTGGTGAGGAGCACAATTAGATACTGGACCAGTGCAGTCCATGGTGCTGCAGCAATGCTAATCAAGGGCCAGCTCCCACCATATTTGCTAAACCCCCTGGTTTTATGATGGAAAGGGCTGGGCTGAGATGTCTGTACACAACCATGTTAACCCTGATGATGCCAGAGAATTTAGCCCAGACCTTGGTGTAGGAATTGGCCCACACCAATGCTAATCTGATCAGAATTGAGACTAAGCAGAGCCAAAGCAGGCACAGAATGTGCAGAAGGGAACCAAGAGGTTTCCAAGACGGGATTATTAAGACAAAGCTCATAGTGGGTTTTTTAAGCTGTATAAAACCATTTGAGAGTGATGAGTATGTTAACAAAAAGGGACCAGAGAATGGCATGAGCTCACAGGTCAGGCAGATGGGAAGCCCCTCATGCTTGCTCTGGGTCAGCTTGTGCCTCATAAACTCAGCTCAGCCTAGTTGCTTCTGTCGGATCTGTTGGGTACCCATTTCCACAGCCCTGGCAGGTCCAACTGTGGCTGTGTCAGCCTGGTTGGGTGAAGATTCATTTTTCCCTTGATGTACATTCACACATGGGATCCTGCATGAGGAGGATTTGGCACATCAAATGTCACTGGTTCAGAAAGCAGCTGCCACTCATGAAATTTTGCTACGGATGTGACCGATCCCTTTGGAGAGAGCCAAAAGCAGGCCTCTGTGCCATTTAAGTCCCCTTGAGATGTGAAATTTTGCTGTGCAATTCTGTCAAATGGACACATGGAGTCTATTTTTAATTCTAAATACCCCCTCTTTGGAGATGTTGCTTTTTCCTCTATTTCCTTTCATCGCAGCAAGGAGCTTATTAAGAACTTACTTCTGCAGCGGAGCAGACTCATACAATTTAGATTTTATTTGTTGAAGAATAACCATCTGTCAGCTACTGAGAAGGAGGAAAAGAATCTATCCCTGAAGATTTGGAGATCTGTGAGTCTTTAACCAGCTCTCGGAACACACCATATCTCAGAACAGGAACTGAAGTACCCTGGGAAATCAAACAGGAAAATTGAGTAATAAAATGTTCAGAGAGGTGGCGTGCAAACGTGCAGCGTGAGGGTGGAAGCACTTGCCCATAGAAAGAAAAGGGCTCAGGTTAATAATCAAAATGACCTCACACTAATAAATTAGGCAAGGAAAGAGAAGGACGGAAAGGAAACTGCTCTTTAAATGCTCATTGTCAGAGAGCTGTTTAGCAGCTCTCGGTGCAATCAGCAAGTGCTCCCTGGTGTAGGTCTCTGGGTACCTGTTATGTAATAAGCTGCTGAAGGGTGTGCTGCAGAAACTTCCAGAAAGGTCACAGTCTGTACACACGCGGTGTGGTGGATATGAGAACTGCTCTGCATAATTACTCACCTTTTTTAATAAACTCCCTGGTCTCTGCCGAGACTTCCAGTGGCAGCACAAGAGGGACCTGCATCAACCAACACCAGGAACAGTGGCTGCTTTTACAGTCTCAGAAGGATCCTTCACTGGTGAGTAGTGGAGCTGTGGAGCTGTGGAGCCAAACATGCTCCATTTGCACTTTCTGCTGGGCTCGAGCCAGTCCCACAGGCTGTCACCATCCACCCCTGCTGTTCACAATATTAGTCCTGTCCCACACAGGGCTGAGAGGTGACAAGTGATGGTAGGATGCAGCTGTAAACACCGCTCTGTGCTTTCCCCAGACTGTGTGGCACTGGTCTGCAGATTCTATGTGCCTGCGGTCAGGTGGAGCTGTGGAAAATTTTGGGAAGTTCTTTGGTACCTGAGTGGCCCCAGTTTGTCAGCTGCCAATGCAGGCAAAGCAAACTCCCTCAGATGTGCTCGCCTGTCCAAAGGGACTCTCGGCTCAGAAACATTTGTTTGGCTTCCTATTGCAACACCAGGCACCCAAAAAGAGTAAAACCCAAAATAAAAAAACTTCACCATGGAGAAATGATGATGCCTTGCTTGCACATCTCCACATTTCTGGGTCTCATCTGCAGCCTTTTGTCCACACACACAGGTACTGTATTCTGTATTCCTGCTCCTACTGGTTCATATCCCAGACAACACAAGTCTGCTCATTTACTTTGCTTGTGGACACCACGTGCTCCCACCTGAGCCAATTCCTTGCCTGGAGGACCTCAAGCTCTTTGAGGGAAATTGTCAAGCAGATGTTGAGTTGAAGGCTCAGCATCTGCTGCTCTGGTCTCCAGTGTACCTGGTCCCTCTCCTCCATCCACTGCCCTGTTTCCCTCTGGGAAGGCTCTTTCCTTCCTCATCTCCCCGTGTAGCTGAGAAACCAGCTTGCTGTACTGTGGGTACAGCCATCTGGAGGAGAAGGCAATGCCAGGTGGTTCAGGGGATTATCTACAGACCCTTCTGCATCTCACCCAGTGTTGTGCTAGCCCTGAGCACCATCCTTACTCACCACTCCTTGCAACCTCCCCCAGCTTTGATCTTGCTTGCTGTCTGATTCAAAGTTCACAAAATCTGTTCCCACCAATCTTGGACCTTGAGGCAAGACCAGAGAAGAACCCAGACAATGCTGTGTATGCTTATGCAGTTTCTAGGAAATCTGAAACCTCTGTAGGAAGCACATCTCCTCAGTGGCTGTCGAAATGTTGGTGTTCTCCTTTGCAAAAAGTCAACCTCCCTGCCTTTGGGACTCTTACTATTAAACTAATAATGGACTTGTCTCATTTGCTTCTGACTCTACCAGAATAAAATTTAAGTGTTTGCAGAGGGTCAGAGCTGGGCAGGTTTTCCCTCTGTGTATGCAACTAATACATTCCCATCACTGATTATTCAATAAGAACAGATGGGCTCAGAAGCTATTCCCTTGTACTCTAAATGCTATGGACAAAAAGGATTGTGGTTTGGGGGAACAACTAGTGTCCCCAAGTCTGAGTGAGAGATACCTGTGGGCTTATAAGAAGTAAGAAAATGTCATGGCATCCTAAACAGAGACCAGGATCTGGGAGAGAAAGCAGGCATTGAGAGAAAATAGGCTTTTCTCCCTCCCACTTCTTTCTCTTTATGGCTGTCCCACGTGGCTGCAGGGCCACACAGACCTTTGCTGGCCCTTATGTTCTACTAACTTGAGTGGTGCTCCTCAAGTGAAATATGCTTCCTTGGACTAAATGCCACTAATGACATTCATCTTCCTTTTGAAAGCCAATGAAAGCTGCAAACCCAAGGTTTTTCAGAGAAATGGAGGAGGGAACACCCCAGGCCATGTGATTTTCAGTAGCTACATGATTTCTTTTTTAATTTCCCCTCTTCCATCCCATCTGAATTGTGTCTCCACAGCAAGCCTAAGGAGGCTTAGCAAAACCCGAACTTGGAAAATGAAGGAGATTAAGTGGATCAGGCAACTGGCTCATGAGTGGAAGAGAAACCTTGTGATGGGATAGAAGGAGCCACTATGGAAAGTTTGATAAGAAACAGGATTAAATTACATCCTGTCCTATGTAACACACAGACTAATGCAAATAACCCCTACACCACCTCTCTTTTCTTCTTCCCACAGCAAGTCTCACCTGTCAATTACCATAAATTTCCAGACGAGACATTTGCTATCTGTTGGGGTTAAATGTATTACTTTCATGTGTTAGCTGGAAGTTCATAATTAGCTCACACCTTCTTATCAGAGACTGGCTTAGTTTTCCTGTTGTTTTTAATTTTATAGCTGTTTTGCCTGCCGTAAATCTGTCTCCACTGGGGATGCCTCATTTACATCCATTTATTGCAAGAAAGACTGAACTAAATTAACCTTAATTGACTCCAGCTCTGAGGAAAGTTATCCACCATTTCCCATTCAGGGCAGGAGAGTTTCTGATCATGTAGGTGC
Organism: Urocynchramus pylzowi; assembly: GCA_013397555.1. NCBI lineage: Eukaryota > Metazoa > Chordata > Aves > Passeriformes > Fringillidae > Urocynchramus > Urocynchramus pylzowi. The sequence continues at coordinate 1,533,314 of VZRH01003617.1, forward strand.
ACGACCTTCAAAGATGCTGGGCTAAATTCTGTCCTTTGGTAAGGCCATCTCCACCCAGAGTTATTTTTGTACTTTAAAGTGAAGTTGCTTCAGTGTAAGTTAGGGTGGGATCTACTCCACCACGAAGTTTTTCCAACATCTAATTATAAAGCTACATGCTAAAACAATTCCCTCCTGCTAGGAAACTTTGATCCATTTGAAGTTTGGAAAATATCTTGCTTTTATGTCTGGATTCTCCAAGACTGTTAATATATTTTGGGGATGCTGAAATTGCTTTTCAATTCCATACAATTGTGCCGACAAAGTTAAATTGCAATTTTCTGCCTTATTTTCCGTTTTTATATTGCTTGTTCCATTTCTCACCATCCCTGCTGCTTTATATTCTGAAAATGTTGAAGTACAGTGGAGAGCAGGGCATGGCTCATTACTTGGATAACTCACCTCTAGTATAGAGTTATCTGCAAAAGGGATGCTCAGGACTTAAGTCTTTGTTATTATTATTAATTTATTTTTATTTTTATTACTGGTAAGCTTTTCAATCAAGCTATCAAGGGAGCAAATTTTAGCCAGTGTGTTTGTGCATCTTATCACATGCAAAGGTGTTGGGCAGGAGAATGCTTGAGGAGTCTCTAGCAGCAGTGTCTGACTCCTCTCGTGCTCCATCTTGCCAAGCACTTACTCATATCTCTGGGCTGCATTTACCAGTGCTCTTGCCATGCTCCCTTGCAGCCATGTGCTGTCACCAGCTGCTTAACCAACCTCAGCATGGGCTTTGTTCTAGCAGATCTTGCAGGAGCCATCAGGCTACTGGAAAAGTCTCTCTCCAGGTTCATTCAGCACCACACTGCCCCGGAGCCCAAGGCAGGTGAAGCTCCTGTTTCTAGGGAAGCCTACAGGGTGTGGATCCTGCCATATCCATTTCAGTGCTGTTTCCAGCTGACAGTCCCAGCTGTTCTGAGCACCTGCCAGGTGAGTGGACCACAGCACTGGCTGCCCAGTAAAGGAAGAGTATGATGGACACTGATGGGTTCACAGAGAACAGCAGAATGGCCAGATCCTTCTTGTTTTGAATCTTGTGAATACTTCAACACGAGGTTATTTTCTAACCCACTCCAGTTTTATTTTAACTAGGGAGTTTTTTATATGGCTACATACACCAGAGGAAATGCATTTTTACTTCACAAAAGGAAGATGAGGAATTGGCTTTCCAGTTGTGAATATTTTGAACACTTGTTAACTATTCTCCCCAAAGGACTGATGCCAAGAATTTAATTTTCTTTTTTTTTAGGAGGAGGACAGCAGATTTTTACAGTCTTATGAACAGCTGTACAAAATTATAATTAACTGTTCCCCGAGTTGTTGATAGCTGGCAGCACCATTTCATGGTGAAATATCAATACTCTAATAATTCTCTCTTGTAAAGGGTAGGTAGCCTGAAACAATTAGAAGCTTTTTAAAAAGTTGTTCTCCTCCTTGGAGAGAGTGAGCACGCAATTTAATTTAACACTGCACACTTTGTCCTGTCCTCTCCTGAAATAAGAAAGAAGATCAGCAACAATGCTTCACTTCCTAAAATATTCACTACCTGCATCCCATTGTGGGATATGATGTGACAGTAGCGGATTTCACAAGAAAAAGCTGAAGGACACTTTTTATTATTAGTTAGGGAGAACATCTGCCCCAGTCTTTTGCCTCATCAGGGTAATTATTCCAATCATAAAGGAAAAACAGACTCCTCCATTGACAACAACTGGGTAACAAACTTAGAGGTGAAACAGAACTCTTTGTCTGCCATGTAAGATATCTGATATCCTGCTGCCTGAGAAGAATCTCTCATGAAAAAGTAAAAGGAACAGAGGAAAATTAGATTTTAGTCTTAGATTGTCCACCCTTCTAGACTGGGTCAGCTGGGAGATATTCTGTTGCAATCTTTCTCAGCAACTCTTTAAATTAAAAGATTTTCTGCTAGAGATCAAAAAGGTAGGTTTTCTTTTTTCAAACCAACCTCTGAAACAGTGAAAACATGCATTTTCCCACATGCACATGTGAAACACATCTAGAGATAATTAAATCAGATGGCTGAACGCACACTTATCCAGTTAGTGCATGCAAATTCCTGCCTGATCAATGTCTCTAGATGGCTCATCTAAGGTTGTTTGTGGAAAACGTGGTCCTTATTTCATCCATTTTATAGGTGTGGGTAATGTCCTGGCTCAGCCAGCAAGCAGCAGTGTCTGAATTCAGGGCTGGGCACAACCCATCACCACCACAGCATTCCAGGTGGGATATTCCAGTTTGTGATCCCTGACAGGGACCAGAGAAAGGGAAGGGTCATTTGAGGGAATCCCAGGAATTACCCCACATCAGGTAAACCCAAAAAATAACCCAAGCAAGACCCTTCCATTTTTTTTTCTCCTTACTACATCTGTTCTCTGGAAAGGAGCTGGATTCTGGACAGGAAACCACTGAGGGCTTCTCTTATCCTCCCCTTCCCATTTACACAACTGAGGGGCTTTCCAAGCAATAAAACCTTTTACCATCATAGGTGCAACCCATTATTTCTTTCCCAAGCATGCAAAGCTTGTGAATGACCATCTGCAACTCTGCACACATTTAGACAAGGAGAATTTCTCTGAGAAAGGAGGGGAAAAGCCAGACTGAATCCAAACCAATCCAAATGCTTAGGATGACATATATTTCCTATTAGAGAGGAGATCAAGCAAGCTTTGACAGCTAGGAGGATCCAGGTCCCTCGATGCTGTGTGCAAGAGTTTCCACATCTGTGCAGAGAAACGAGAGAGAGCCCAGATGGGTCCAGGGAGGAGCTTCAGAGGATCTGGAGGACACAGGCTGCGTGTCCTCCTCCATCATGGGCTGCCTGACGTCCCTCTGAGGGACACCTGGGCTTCTCCTCTCCCCAGCAGCCTCACCATGCAATTGTTGGTGTCAAACAGCTGTCTGCAAATGTTTGTTCCAGCGCAACAGAACATTTTTCATCTTGGCTTGAGCCAAGCTGGAAAGAAAGGAATGTTATCTGAGACAGAAGGGGAGTGTGCTCACAAGGGAGGTTTGTTGCCCTGTGCAACTTCCTCATGTAGAGAAGCTTTTGGGTATGTGTCACCCTTCTCCTCCTTAAGGTGAGGCCAGCTGGGCTGCTTTAGCACACCAAGAAGAAATAAATATAAGACTGATGTAAAAATAATATATACTCAGAGATCCTGGCTCTGACATGAGAATGGGACAGAGATAGTAGTTTTGCTCTGAGCCCACAGGTTGTGCAGGGCACTAATGATGGTACTGAATCCATAGCCTGGTGATTGGACCACAGAAATATTCTCAAAATGTTTCATCCTTGCTCTTCCCCTTCTCCTTCCTCCTCAGATAAAATTAATCCCAACACCCTTTGGGAGACTCTGCTGATCTCAGGCACATTTCAGCAGTTAAAAAAGTGTTGAGACATCATGTCTCCTGCATGCTATGACTTCCTCCTCACAGTGATGCCAATTGCTGGTGCAGTTTCCTGATTGAGTTTTAGATCATAAAAGCAGGTATTTATTTTTTTGGAAATGCCATTGAAACCTTTACCTTCATACCAGGCAAGCAAAGGTTGAAATCAGGTTAGACTGCATAATTTCATACTTATGTTCCTAATTGTGTTTTTGCAGTGTTTCACATTACAGTTTTTCCTCATCTCCTAAGCCTTTTGCTTGATAAATATACTTATATTATGAAACTACCCACTTTCTACATTCTTTTTCACTTTCTTCTCTCACATCAAAGCCAATATAAATAAAGAATAAATTGTTGAACTAACAAAACTGTTAAGAGAATACACTTTTTCCCCTGGAGCTGAAAAGATTTCCAATACCCTAGCAGAACTGTCTTAGATCAGTAATTGTTAATGGAATAAAACAGTGTCAAAAGGTAAACACAGTTGTTTGATAAGTCAGGTTGACTGTGCCTTTCTGGACCATGTCTCTTGCCTGTCTGCTTTTGTTTTGTTAAGATTAGCTGTTCTCAGTTCAAGGGAGTAGCCAGAAAATGAATTTTGTATACACAGCTCTGTTTGCATCTTCCAACCCCTGCACTTTTTCACTCCAGCACGGTGAGCACGTATCCTGCTCCACAGCAGCTTTCACAATGCTTGCACAATCTCTCAATCAGTTGTTGTGGGTGCAACACTGAGTGAACCTCAAAAGAGGAGCCAGTGAAAGCTACACAGCCAAAACACGTGAAAGGCATCAAAAACCATCAGCTCAGCAATTCCAGCAGGTTGGACAACAGTCTGACCTTTGTCATAAGGAAAACCAGGGAGGTATCAGGCAGTTTTTATGCTATTTTCTGTAATAGCCCTTGTCATACTTTCTCCCAGCAGGAGTTTGTGACCCTGCAAAGGCTGAGGACTGTAATTCGGAGTCTGGTCCTTGCAGAATTTATTTCTGAGCTCCCATTAATCTAGTTGGACTTCTTTTAAATAATGACTGGTGGCAACCAAAATTTTGCAGCTGAAGCCAGTCTCACAAAATATTAACCCAGGCTGGGAGGATCTAAGATCTTATCTCTTCCTACAATTACCTGAAAGGAGGTTGCAGCCAGGTGGGGAGCAGTGACAGGACAAGAGGAAACAGCCTCAAGATGTGCCAGGGGAGGTTCAGGCTGGACCAGGAAGAATTCAGGTGAATCAGGAAGAATTTCTTCACTGGAAGTGTTGTTAAGCCTTGGAATGGGCTGCCCAATGAAGTGGTGGAGTGGAAGCATACAAGAAACTGCGGGAGGTGACACTTAGTGCCATGGTTTGTTTGTCTGATGAAGCTGATGGACAAACACAATGTTTAGTGGTTGCCACCAGTCAGGCTGCCATCACCAGGCACCACTAAAGTGACCAACAGCTCTGTGAGGGAAGCACAGGCATGGTACTGTGTATGTACCTCCCCCTTACTATGTAAGGAGAAGTTAAGAAAAAATCACTTATTTCTTCATCAAATTCCGGCTAAAGACACACTTTCAGTGGATTCACTCCAGATAAACAATATTCTAGATGTCTCAGGAAAACTCTGAAAGAATTGGATAAAGTTAAGTAGGGGGAATTGCAGAGGTCAGTTTGGAAAGTTTGCTGACTACAAGATCTGTTCTAAAATGTGTGCAGAGCTTGCATAAATCTAATCTGTTGAATATCCCTGCATGAACAGTTACACAGCATTGCTTGGGCTAGGAAATTCTCTAACCTTCTTCAGCCCACGTGGTTAAATGTTGGTTGAGTGTGAGTACTCCAAGCTAAACACAAGCTCTGAATAGGGGCCTATGTTCTTGTGCTGTAATACTCTCTGTAAAAATCCACAGATTCTGGTACTACATGCAGAAATATCTGTACCAGAAGCAGGATTTCTTACAAGGAAACCCATTAAAATGCTGGAGAACATGCATTGAGTCATTATACATGCGATGCTACTCTAGTTTTAAAACACTTGTCATCTCAAAAAAAACCAAATCCTAAATAATGGAAAACAAATAATGAGAGGATTTCCAGTATCTCCCACCAATACTGAGGCTTGTCCACCTGAAACATAGTTGTCTCCACAGCTAAATTAATCCACTTTGTTAAGGCAGGTCTGCAAGGGAGCACATGGCACCATTTACAGTTGACTGACAATCCCTACCTTCTGTCAGAAATTTGCTATGTTTATGAATATGTGTCACTTGAGCTATGCCTGATGTAACCCTTCTGTATCACATGAAATCTGCATTCTTTCTGCGGTCTCTTGGTTGGTTTTTAGGTGCAGCTCTTCATCAGTTTGAAACAGCCAGAGGGAGTGGTTACATTTTAAAGTAATTTACTTCGCTGTCACATCTGAAGTTTGTTCTCCACTACTTCCCTTTGATGCTGTGTCATGTTGTTTGCAGTCCATTCATACATTTTCAAGAGCTCCAGCATTCCTGTGTGGAAGGGGGACCAGGATGCTGAGGCAGATCTCAGCTTGTGCAACACAAAGGCGATGGTTGCCCGGGTTGGGTCTTTTTGGTTTTGCAGAAAGAAGCTGCTACTGTGCTCTGTGAAGTCATGCCCCTTTGGGTGAATGCATACCAGCCCTCATTAGTGATGGTACTGTTACATTATTCTAATTGTATTTTTGAAGCTCTGTAAGTCTGATTTTTCTGAGCAGCTCAATAAAAAAACTTAATTAAAAAAAGATGCTCTCTGAAAAGGGCAAGAGATGCTCTTCTCAGGAGCTAGGGAGAGTTACAAAGCAAAAGCTTTGTCTGTACCATCTAATTGATTTTAGACATAAAGACTACTTATTAATTAATTAATGCTGTTTCAGATGATATGAGAGAACATGAGCAGGATCCAGGCTGTGGACAACAGGAGGTGGGAGATAGAAGCAAGGAGCTGCAGAATTTCCCTTTTGACTTGACCTTCCTCAGCAATCCCCTAATTAGGAGCAATTAGGAGCATATATTCCCCCAGATTGCTTAGAGAGCAGATTTCATAGGTTTCAAGGAGGTGATGACTTGAAGGTCTTGCAAGATGTAGAAAGACATCCAAAATAGAGATGCTTTGCAAAGGCAGGGAACACCAGGAAATTTCCACTTTCTTCTCCTGGACGGAGACTCAGGGGAGTCCAACCTTACTGCAGATCTCTGTGCAAGAGCAGCCAAATCTCTAAAGCCTATTTCTAGAAGGATATTTAGTCACACAAGTCAGTTCTCTGATCTAGGTTTCAGTCTCTCCCTCTTTCTCAAGACTCCATAAAATGAGGCTTTTCCACCCCAGTTATCTCATCTCATATATTTTGGCAACAATCTCTGCAGAGCAGGAATGGCCTTTGCATAAAACTGACTACTGAAGTAAGCAATAATAGCTAAGCAGTTACACAGTATGCACTCTTTTCTATTGTAAGACTTCTGAAACCTTTCCAAATTTTGCTTTTTTGGTTGTTGTTGTTTTGTTGTTTTGGTTTTTTTTTTGTTTTGGTTTTTTTTTGTTTTTTGTTTTTTGTTTTTTTTTTTTTTTTTTTAGTGTTGAGAAACGCTCTTCTTCCCACAGGTTCATTTTTGCTCTTGGTCTGCAACTGTGAGTGTGGCTATGAAGTCTGAATGGTTCTTGCTGGTCAGAGCCTATGGAGCTTCTGTCTTTCTGTCATTTCATGTGTCAGGCAGACAACCAAAACCCACAGCAATAAAAACTTCACAGTACAACAAACCCCCATGTTGCTGATGTATGCCACATGGTGCATTTTGTTTCTGACTGGTCACACTTGGAAATGATTCAGTTTCTTTTTGCCACCCAGCCCCATTGTATAAAGCAAATTTTTCCTGTTTGAAGTCCAGTGTGTTTTTTGGGAAAGAATGAGGCATTTCTCTTGTGTGAGGTAACAAATGTCACTGGAAAATATAGCTGCAGAGACACTGTTCTTATCTGCATCTACAATTTTCCTCTTTTTTTTTTTTTTTTTTTTTTTTTTTTTTTTTTTTTCCAGGCTTTGGAACCTTAATATTTGTGGTCATACAGACATACATAGATTTCATAGAATATTCTGAGTTGGAAGGGACCCACAAAGATCATCTAATCCAACTCTTAAGTGAATGGCCCTTATGAGGATCAAGCCAACAACCTGGGTGTTATTAGCACCATGCTCTAACCAACTGAGTTCACTGGGGTGATAAAGTAAAACCAATCAAAATATTTACATTTCTTTTAAAATATTTTAAATCCTCCTGTTTAAATCCAGTGATATGTGTGATAGATTTTCATGACTTAAGGCTCCATCATGTACAAAAATACTCATTGTGTCTTTTCTACAAACTCTTCTACACAGAACAGTTTGTGATGCTAACAAAGGAAAATGCATTTTAGAATAAAATGTATTTACTGGCTAACAGGTCTCAGGAAACAGTACAAAATATCTTCTGTTTGTTGGGTTTGATTTTTTTTTAATTTGGCAAAAAACAGCAGTTTCAGCGAGCTGAGTCCAAATGTATTCTCAGCTGGGGAGAAAGGACTGATTGATGGTGGTAAATATTAAACTGTTCAAGGCCCCTGCTTCACAGCATATAAAACCAGTCACATCAGCTCATGTTTCACTTTTTATGTCTTTTCTTTGAAAAAGACACAAAAAAAAAATCTGATAAGCATAGCTCAAAGCCTCACCAAGCTGCTTGTACAACCAGCCTCCTCAGCATGCAATTACTTACACATTTATCATGGGAAAAGGACACCCTTAGATAGCAGGGCTGCAAGGGGTCAGGATGCAAATTGGGTGCGAATTTGCTCTAACGATGTGAAGCACAGCTCCTACACATTAAGGCAGTGGGTGCTGACATCTCATTGCATCGGCCTGCCTATGGCTTCTAGGGGACAATCTAGTCACAAAAACCACCAGGGGCTGTTTGGCTTCAAGCCTTATTGGCATGGACACACTTCTTATGGGTGCAGACACAGGCAGAGGTGTTGGTTAAGAGGAAGACAGGTGGTTGAGAAGTGATGGGGATTGTAACTGAATTAAGGTTTAAATAGCAATACTCCACATTTTTGGCAGCCCCTACAGCTTTGTGTTAATCTGGCTGCTCGTAGTCTTCCCAAGACACTGCAGGGAAAAGGCAGATCTCTGTTTCCAGTCTTAGCTGGGCAAGCTGGGCTCAGGGAACATTGACCCTTAGATTACATGTGGGAAGTTTGCTCATGAGGATGCATTCACAGAATAATAGAATCACTACAGTTGGGGAAGACCTCTAAGATCATTGAGTCAGCACCACCATGTTCACCACTAGCCCACGTGCCCAAGTGCCACATCCCTGTCACAGATGTTCTCTTTGCTCAAACCCTGTTGAGCTAAGCTCAGAGGTACTTATTCCTTCTTCCCTGACCTGTCAGCCCAAGTGTATTTTGAATGCCAAGGCAATAAAAGCTTCTCTAATTCTCTGCTATGAGAAGATTTCTCCCAGGCTCAGAAAAATCACACTGTTTGCCTGGCTTTGCCAGCAATGTTTCTGTGCATGGGCCTGGCAGCCTGAGCAATGCCAAACCAATGCCAAAACAATTTTGATCCCTACACCTAAAAAAACCCAAAACAACCAAACAAAGGACAATACTTCTCCACTGAGAACAATGGCCAGAGCTTGACAGCCATTACTCACAAAGCTCCTGGGCTCTGGCATACCCAGAAATTGCTGGCATTTTGCAATATTTCAGAGGTGTCAAGTTGCCCTCTAGTTTTTAGGGTCATGTTGAATTTAAGAAACCACAAATAAAGATGGATTCATAGAGACCCTGAAAAAAATACTCCCTGGCAACATTCCAGCCAAATGTTTCATGCACCACTTTTTTCACATCTTTACATGTTGTGGAAGCTGTGGAGAGGACTCAGGCACTGCTTCAACTGCTCTTAGATGGGAACAATCCAGTGATTGTCTTATCAGTCATGGCTCAGTACTCCTGGAAGGCAAGTGGAGGTGTGTGCAGCAATTCTTTTGTTTGACAGTGGCATTTGTAACTGGAGAGACTAAGAGTAAGGTTACAGGATGCAAACACAGAGTTTTTGCAAACAAGATGAAATTCTGCAGCACAGGTTGGTTGAACTGTTATGAGTTACAGGGTAGAAAGGTGTTGTTCTCAATTGCTGCAAATTGACAGTTTGCTAGACAAAGTGATGCTGGGATGTCACATTTGTCTGCTAAAAAGCATTCAACTTTGTGATTTCCCCCTTAGAAGACTGATAAGGTCTAATGACTGAACATAACATATTGCTGGAATTACCATAACATTATCCACAAACCTGGATGCAATTGAGAAAGGAACAATTTGAGATCTATAAAACAAGAGCTGCTCTTTTTCACAAATTATTCTTGCTGGAAGTGTCAGGTTGACACAGGTGGAAGAGAAAATCTTGCCAGGATTAGGAATGGTCTCTACCTTCCAGTTGCTCCATTGCAAGACAGGGAATGGCAGCTGCATGAATGTTTGTAGATCACATCTCCCAGGAGGGAGTGTCCAAGGGAAGACACAGTAAGGGACCTCTTAGAAATGGTATTGGAAAATGCAGTCAGGAAGATGACAAGGGAATTTAATACTTTTAGACTGTAATACCTTCACTCGGGGCCCCTCTTGTAGGGATGCAGGTAATCACAGGCAACTGCCATCATTTGCCACCACTTGAAACCACTATTTTTCCTTGGTACTCAATGAGGATTAGTCTATAGTGTGGGGTTTTTAGAAGGGTTTGGTTTTGATATTTTTTTGTTTGTTTGTTGGTTGTTTTGGGTTTGGTTTGGTTTGGTTTTTTTAAAAATTCAAGACAAGATTACTAGGTTAGAACCAGTAATGAAGCACAGCCAATCAGGCTGTTCAGGCTACCATGGCAATCCAATAAAGATTTCTTTTCCTGCTCCTCCAGAAACACAGCTCTGATGTAGGGATCAGGAAAAATTGCGTGCTCCTGACTTAAAAGCATTGCTAATTATCCCTCTGTAAAGAGAAAAGAATATAAAAAAGGCCACTACCTGGGTTCATCTACCTTGTTCATAAGCCATGCTGCTTAGAAATGGTAATGCCCAATTTCAGAAAAAAAAAGAAAGGAAGGAAGGAAAAGAAAACAACTGCCTTTTGTAAAGCATGGCACAGTCCATGGACATGATTCTCTGGGAACATGGGAATGGAGAGCAAGTATCTTGCAGGTAGATGCTGAAGGCACTCGCATTTTCTTGCTCCCTGCATGAGCACAAACCTGCTTCTGTTTGTCCTGCTTAGTAAGAAAAAAACAATTTTACCTGAAGCACCAGAGAGCTGTAATAGGATATAGTAATTTCTCCCTATGCCTTTTGAGCAGATATTAGGAAAAATTCAAACATATTTAAAATTAGAAGAAACAGGCTTATGATATCTCCTTTTCTGGAGCAGGTTGCATGTGAGAGATACAGGGAAATTTCACAGTGGTTTGTTCTGCCCTCAGTTTCTAGGATCCCATGATTTCAGTAGTTATTGGAGTTTTGTAACGTCCACTGAACTAGGCAACTGTTTTGAAAGTTTCCAATACAAAAATCACTTATGATTACAAAAAGACTGAGAGCTAGGAGAGAATTGCATCATCAGGGCTTGGCATGGACCCATGGCACTGAGTTCTTACCAAAGAGCCATGTGCTCCCAGCCAGCCTTAAGTGGCTTGTACTCATACCCAAATTCCAACTCGGGCCAGAGCCTGTCCTGATGCGTGATCACAACAGCAGAGCTGAGCTGGATCCTCTGACAGTGGAGTCAAAGCACCCCGGGCTGTACATCAAGTGCCAACCAGCAGTGTAGGAAAGAAAATTCTCCCATTTATTAACTGTTCCTAAACTGTCCAGTGTTTCTTTTCCTTTCTTCCAGGGCTGGCACAACAGGGCACCTCTGGTGTGCTTCTGCCATGGAGCCCAAAAGGCTTTTGGTGCACAGGGATGATGTGGGCACACAGAAAGGGTTCAGGTGACTCACAAACCATTTAAAAAAGTATTGCAGCCCACATGATCCTATTGATAATAGACACAATGTGCCAGCAAGTAAGCACCCCAAAACACAGAGGAAATAAGTTATTTTGCTTATGAGTGAGATGGCAGAGGCAAGGGGCAGCTGGGGCTTTGTGTGTGATGATTATGGAAGTGCTGCAATGATGGTGTCCTCTGAGAGAGGTGTTTTCTTTAACAGCATTTTCAGAGCAGCTTGTGGACCACCTGTCAAAGCAGCATCTCCAGTATATTTCTGGTACTTGCAGACATGGCCAGCTCTGCCTCCAGAAGGTTTTCTTCTGTAACAGACAGACCTTAAGCCAACAACCCTGGGTCTGAGCAAAAAATCCAGTTGCTGTCCTTGATCTTGAATTTAATTCCTATTTTCAATGCAAGCTACACACATACTATAGACAAGTTCCCTTTCTCACCCTTTTTCAGGAGATGGAGCAAAATTTATTTTTCTTCCCTCTCAGACCCCATTCCCTTGTTTTCTCTTGCTTCAGCTGCTCATGCTTTTCTTTAATGGCTTCACTTTATTATAAATTCATGTGCTAACCTAGTTTGGAGCCTGTAATCTTTTGTAGGCCAGGTGAGAGCAGAAGGTCTGCTCTGCTTCATGACATAAATATTTGTGGACTGTTTTGACTTTTTTTTTCCCCAAGAATACATTTTGTGTGGGTTTCTTTCCCAAACAATTAGGCAAACTATTCCCAGAAGTGGTGGTGACAGCCTGGTCATCACATCAGTGTCCACTGGCTGGGAGAGCACATCATTTTGCCTTTGTAAGGGCAAGAACTCATTGCATGTCTCCAGGCAGTGGCCCTCTTGCCTGCCTGGCACCTTCCAGCAGCAGATTTGACCTATGTGGCCAGAGGCAGACAAACCCCAACCTTTATGTTTGATAAAGAAATTCTACTCTCTCATGCTTCCCTGTGTCACTGGTGAATTTGTGCTGCATGGTCCCCCAGGGGTGTCTGCTGTCTGAGCAGAGGTTGATGCAGCCTCACCTCTCCCAGATGGGTGGGCAGAATGCTCAGACTGGGCACCTGAATGCTCAAATCACCTTTGTTTGCAAAAAGTTCTTTGAAGTAGGACTATTCCCCACATGGCTGGTGCCAATGGGTGCCTTTACACCCACAAAAGCTTTTTACTGCTCTGGGTAGGATCTGCTTTGAAATTGAGCAAGTTTCCAAGTTCTCTCTGGCATGGAGGTGAGCTTGCTAGCTGGCTGAGAGTAGATGTATGCAACGGTGGTGCCCTACTTTTTGAATGCAGCTTTTATGTGAGCAAATAAGGAATTTTATTTGCTGTGCTTAGTCAGTGCTCCATCTATTTGTGATCTAGACTCTCATTCAGAAAGAATCCCATCAAGGCATCCAGCCCTGTGGAGTGGGACATAGGCAGGGTCTGCTTAACTGTTCACATAGAAAAGCCCAGCTCACACAAGTGCACATTCAGGGCTTGCTTTCCAAGTGCTCAGCACTCGCAGTTTAGACTAACATTTCAGAGGAGATCTGCCCCTTTTAAAAAACCCATTCAGGCCAAGTCTTCAGCAGATATCAGTCCCAAAACAGAGTTTTCTGGCTCTCTGGCCAGTTGTTTTGCCACTTAGACAAGAACTGAGCAGATCTGAAGGTCTGATCTTCAGCAACACTGAAAAATACCACGTTTTGGGGAGTGCACATTGTAGGCATCACAGTCGTCTCGTGCTTGCCAGACTGTAAGTAATCATGCCAGCAGCTAGCAGGCTGTCAGTTACTAGTGTAAGCTGCAAATCCATCAAGAATTGTTTATATTTCACAAGGGTACGGATAAAGAGAAGTTTCATTTCATATCCCTTTAAAATGTGTGTGCGCGTGTATGGCAGAGGGTCAAGATAATTTTAGAGACAGATTTCTCAACAGGATCCTTTCTGAAGGTAGTCCTGTTGGAATTAACAGCCCCTTGCCTTGGCATGGCTCCTCCTCTTGTGGCTGGGGCTGCAGAGGACGGCTCTTTCTCCAGGCTAAACCTGGCAGTGGGTGCTCCCTGCTCTATTTCAGTTGCAAAAACTCATATCCAGCAACAGGGACTTTGCTAAAGCCTTGTCTTCATCCCACTGACATTTATGTGGCTCTGGTGTGCTTCTGGAAAACATGATTCCTGTACCAGAGCTCAAAGTTTAAGCTGGGGTTATAGGTTTCATAAATATGAATCCAAACAGGGAGCTCCAGGGTTAGGTCATATCCTTATGCAGCATTGCTTTCACTGGGCGTGATACCCGGGTATTAATCTGTGTCATAAATTCAGATCCAAACTCACTTCCAAGGGATTGTCAAGCAGAGGGGAAGGGTTCTGCAGGGTGTCTGGTGGTCACAATCTCTGCTGAATCCCTCTCATTAGGTACTTATGGATGTCCACAGGTTGGGTCCAGACAAACCCCTCAATAACACAGTGGGTGAGTATTTCAGAGAGCAAGAAGTCAAAATAGTGATTTTTGTCATTCCTTCAGTGGTCAGGATTATGGGCAAGGATTCAGATAACTCATCCATCAGTTCTTTGCTTCTGAATGGCAAGCTTAAAAAGTGAAAAGAAATACAATATACCTGCACCAAGCTTCCAAATCTGTAGGTGATGATGTTTGCACACTTCACCTCACAAGGGCCAGGAGTAAAAGGTATTTTGGAAAAAACCCATGCAAGTCTCATGAGAAATAGAGCAGCTGCAAGACTTATAGGACCTGTTGTAGAGTAATGACTGAGATTTTTGGCTTTTGGAGCTGCTGTTACAATCACATGCCGTCACACTGAGAAAGCTGAATCCATGGAGCTGGAAAGGGTGCTGGGAAAGAGATTTTATACTGATTCCTCCTTCCATTAGGCATCTAGTTTTCAGCACAGGAAAGGGAAGAGGGGAAGAAAATCAACACACCCATAAGCAAAGCTTTCTACCTCAACCCCGATTGCTGCAGCTACAACCAACAATGTTTTACCCGTCACTGCTGTCAGGATGCCCCCTGGGAGTTGTGGGTCAGAGTTTTATCTATTAAATGTAGTGTTCTCTTGAGGGTCTGTGCCTTTTAATACAGAAAGTCTAAAATTCTCAGCAGGTCAGGTGTTTCAGACCCCCTTTCTTCACCTTGGTTCAGGCTGCCATTCCTCCTGCTCACTTCAGCACCCAGCCCTCACCCTGTTCAGAGCCATCCTCCTCCTGCCAACCTTTCATGTCCTTTGTTCTGAGCCCCTGCCCCAGCTCTGGTTTACACTCTGGTTGCTCTGCCCCAGGCTTGCAGAGGGCAACACAAAACAGAGCAATAACTGTGAGAGGGAGCTGGCAGGCAAAATCAGGTCAATAATGAAGGCTGGAGCAGCCCCCACTTGCTCAAGTGGGTTGTGCTACGCAAACACCAACTGCCTGCCCTCGGGGCACCCCTGTCTAAGGGCAGGCTGATGGGAGTCCAAGGCTGGCTCCTTTGATCCCAATTTCTCAGCAGCTGTGCAAGTCATGGCCTTTACAGTGGCTTGCTGCTGACTCACGGTGAATCATGGCTCAGTGGTACTATAAAGGCACCTTGGAGGACAGAAATTATGTTTGTACTCACTTTAAGACCCTGTTATGCCCTGGGAGCAGTGTGAAAGAGGCACAACATAGAGTCAGGCTCATTGTATGTGCACCCTACCATAATATAAATCAGCATTATTTGAGCATAGTCATTATTTAGAAGAAATTACAATGAATTAAGGCACCAAATTTGTAATTAAGGGCCAGCAAGCTACTTAATTAATCTTATATCTAATTAGCCAACAATAAATTACTCAAGCAGGACTATAAATCTATTCAGTGAGCTACAAGAACAGCATGCATAAAGACCTGTCCTGTACTGTTGGGAGCTCTTGATGCTGTTCAGCTGCCCTTTGTCTCCCTGGCTGCCCCAGTGCCTCACCTCCAGGGCTTCTGTCTGGTTGAAAGCTCCTTTGGGCAGAGATCATGTCTTTGAAGTGGCTTGGACCACTCTAGCTTAGAGTTTGGGGACCTCACGAAAATAATTAATTTTACTGAAATTTAATGCGGGTTGAATTGTGTTTAGCCCCATTGTGAGTCTCAGCAAGCAGCTTTAAAGAGCTCTTTTTTACGTGGTGGTTAGTAATGTTGTTGTTCAGAGAGGCTGTGGACTCCCCATCCATGGAGGTGTTCAGGGCCAGGCTGGATGGGACTCTGAATAACCTGGTCTAGTGAAAGGTGTCCCTGCCCATTGCAGGGGGGGTGGGATGAGATGATCTTGAAGGTCCCTTCCAACCCAAGCCATTATATGACTCTAATGTCATGTGCTGAAAGAGATGTGCAAGTGGCAATAATGACCAGCTACTGGTATGCAGGCAGGTTGTATTCAGAAGATTGTTGCAGAGCTGGTTTTTAATATGTGATGTCTTTTTGATTTTAATTACAGGCTCCACAGAATGCTATATAATGTGAATTGCAAGTTCTGAAAAGTTTGTGGGTTTTTTTTAGGCAAGCTATGCAGGGCTACTCTAAGCAGGCAGGCAAGACCAGGCAATACAGCTAAACATCACAAAGGTACAGTTTTTTCAAGTACCTCCTAAAGCTTATTTTCACAGGATCTGCCAGTACAAACAGGGATTTGTGACTACAGTTGAGTTAAGGAGCATAAAAAGTACATGGTGTCTCTATGAGAATTACAGCTTCTTAGCTGTGGTTGGCTTAGGGGATGGCTTTATTCAAAATGCTGTACCACAGCCAAGCTGTGTCCTGAGGCTCTGTGTTAAAACACACACAGCAAACAATGAGAGGAGATAAAGCCTGTCCCAAGAGCCGCATGCGTGACCACAAATGTGTTTTATGGCAGCCTGGGGATGGGGTTTCATTAATCTGCTAAATGCTGCAGGGTAGGTGTGGCCCTAGAAGGAGGTCACACATCCACTTGGGCGAAGTCTTGGCTCTGAGGAAATCATTGGGGGATTTGCCATTGGCTTCCACATAGCCCCTCCTGTCCATTGCTGCATCCCTCTTCTGTGACTGTGGAACGATGACTCAGCTGATGCAAAAGCATCCCCACATTTACTGGGCTTCAGGGATTTGATTCCAGTTGAGAATAGGGTCTGCTGGACACCATCTTCCTTGTAAGAAACACATATGTGCACCAGCAAAATTCAAGGGTGTAGGACTTAAAGCCTCCTCAAACGAGATTTGTAGAAACCAATAAACAATGTGGTTTATTAGGCAACTTTAGAAAAACAAAAAACAAAAACCAAGGGAGATTGTCTTTAATTGGCCACCCTCTGACCATCTAAGAGAAGACTTGGTAACTAAATCACCTGTCCCATTTCTTAGATGCTGTTAATGGATACATCTCCACTAACTTCAGTTGTCATAGAATCACAGAATCATAGAATCATTTAGTCTGGAAGAGACCTTTAAGATCATCAAGTCCTATCCTTAAGTCTCTGGCAAAGAACTGGGGCCCTTACATCAAATGCATGGGAGGACATTATCCATCTCACAATTTGGAAAGGTGTTCATGACTATTTATTTACAGAGCTGCCCAGTCATGGAAGTCTTGCAAGAAGCAGAGCTTTGCCAAAGCCCAGCAAATTCCTCCTCCAAAGAAAGTTTGCACAAGAGTAGTATAATACAGAGCAAACAAAGCATGGCATGAGGCCATGGAGCTGAATGATTCCAAAAGAGGTATCTTTGTGGAGAGACATGGAATAAGATTATTTAAAAGGAGATATAAAACTAGAGTGGAATAAGGAAGGAGAGCCAAAATTCTGTGTTGATTCAGTCCCATTATTTCAAGCAGACATTTGGATGTGATGTCGTTTGAAGGTGATGAAAATAAAAATAGCTGAGGTTCTTCATCTTTCTCGGAAGGTATTTTCTGTTGTTAGTCTTTAGCCTGCTCTTAAGCAAAACCTGAATCTTGCACAATGACTTGACTTCAGGGCAGACCTTTGAGAACAACATGAAACATCATGAAACGAGCCAGGGCATGAGAATATGGAGTATTTGCATGTGGCCCAGAGAAGAGCTAGTCACAGCAGAGAGGTCAGGAAGAAACTGCAGAAGGAAGACAAGAAAGAGCAAACAGCAAACTTCCAAACAAAGGAAAACTTGAGCAAAAAATGGGATATATTTTAGGCAGAAGGAAGGGTGGTAGAGCCCAGCAGAGATCTGTATTGCTGCTGTCCTTTTCTTGGTCCTCTTATGCTACCTGTCCTTAGCAATAGGAGTGATCGAAAAGGTTCTGCTGTATTCTCAGGAGTAAATTAAAAGAAAAGTACTTTTTGACAGTGCATTTTGTAAGCATCTGTCCTCACCTATTGAACTAAATTCCACCAACAATTACCAAAAAAAAAAAAAAAGAAAGGCCAAAATTTCACATTCTGGCATCCCACTCATAAAGTCTCCTTGAGGTCATCAGCTCTTCAGAGATTGTGAGAGCATCCTTGCATCCTTTTCCCAATATAAGCATATCACATCCTTACCCATTCTTAAAATTCTGTTTGAATGAGCCATTTTGGAAATTCTTGAGATGCTTGGTTGTGCTTTGTTTACTCTCAAATTGGAATTAAAACCAGTGCAATGGAAGTGGAATTCTAGCTGAGACAAAAACACAGGGACTACACTACCCCATTCATGGTTTTCAAACCAATTTGGCAGATTCAAGGCATTCAAATAGAACTCCGGGAAAAAAAATCTAGGATGAAACTAAAGCTGCAATGAATTCAGTATAGAATTTCTTCTCAGCCTCATGGGCCCAGCACTACATCCCTGATTTTCTGTTCTTTGGGTCAACTCTAATTTCTCCCCTTTCAGAATCAACCAATTCTCATTCTGGCTCTCCATTTAAGCAACCTTCTTTGGGAATATTACACTTTTTTTCAGGGACATCCATTGCTTATGGAGAGGTTTTTCACTAGTTGTAGGACTGTAACAAATGGAAACTTACAGGTTGTTTTACCCTTTTAGGAGGCACAATTTATTTGCTCCCTTAAGAAAACAAATGCTGACATATCACTTCATTTATCCAGAGTTTGGAACACTGAAATCTGCTGTAACCATTTTTTTTTTTTGCCCACTTTCAGAAATATTTTGCAATACATACACCTACTCATTAGATTTAAAAAAAAAAATCTCCAAACTCACCCACTCACTAGATTTAAAAAAAAAGTTCACTTCAGTCCAAATCCACAACATGATAACAGGCTTTTAAAAAAATAAGCACATTTCTTAAAAAGAATCCATATCTGCTAAATCACTTGTACAGAAAAGTGGCAAATCAGCCCACAGCCTAAGTGATACTTGATAGAATAGACTTGCTGGATATAAAGGCTTAAGTTTCCCATATGCAGCCAGCACTAATGTTTGCAAAGCCAAGATCTGCTGTCCAACATTTTGAATGAGCTCTCCTGTGGCTGCTGCAAGCACCTCATGTCAGCATTCCTCAGAGTCTGCATAATGTACATATAGGCTGATCTTTGACCTTGGTGTCATCACCCAGACCAAAATCAATAGAGGGATATGACACTGGTGGGACCATTTGCCTGTTGTAGTTCAAACAGACAGATGGGCTGTTGTGTGAGCATCGAGCCAAAGAAACTTGGAGTTGGTTGAAGGGTTTTTTCTTTTTTGGAGTGGGAGATGAAGCTCTCAGAATGTGGATGCAGAAGGAGGTGAGTTCAGCTTCAGAGTCAGCAAAATCACTGCAGGTACTGCAGTCTTTGCACCTCGAGGTATGGTGAGAAGGCTGCCTGGTTTTGGGCTTTGCTGTTTTCTATTTTTTTATTGTATGTATTCCCCCAAGATCCACATAAATATCACTTTCTCTCTTGGGCTAAACTAGGTCATGAATAATAAAAGCAAACAGCAGTTACCCTCTATGAGGCCTGTAAAATTCCATGTCCTTATCCTAAGGGACTGTGACTGGTTTTTTTCACAGCTTTTCCCTAGTGCTGTATGAAATGTGGTTGGACATTTGGAGTCTGTCAGCTGCTCACTTGCCAGCCTTGCAGACTGGGATGGGGCAGTGATAAACTGGATTACCTCAGATGGTAAGTGGGCAGAGGTGACATGAAATGGGACTCCCAATGGCACAGCTGCTTGTGACATCATTCTCCAGTGCTGGCTGCAGAAGCCACCTGTTTGTCAACATTCAGGTCTTTGTGGTCCTCAGGCATCACAAGAGATACACAGGTAAGGGTGGGACACCCAGTGTTTGGGTGAGTGGAGGTGATGGGCAGGACTGGCAGAATCCCTACAATGCCAGCCCTGGGGAAGGGTGACTCCACCTCTGCTTGTGCCTGGGCAGTGCCGCAAAATGTTATACTTTTCTGTGGTTTTACTTGTGGCTCCAAGTTTCTGTGGGGTCTGAGCTCCAGATTTGTAGCTGTGCCCTTGCCCTCATCTCACAGGAGCTGCAGAGATGCCACAAAGCAGCCTGGTGTGTTACTGCTTGGAACATTTCACACTTGGAGTACTGCTGCCATTTCCCTCTCTATTTCTTCTTTCATGATCATAGTAGTCCATGACTGAAAGTCAGACAGACATTCAACTGTAAAAATAAAAATGTTTTTAGTTCACATTTTTCCAAATTCCTCCCCTCCCCCAAACCAAACCAGTGTATAACTCTTTATAATACAGACTAGTTAATATTTCCCTTTCATTTTATACTAGCACAACACCTCAGAAAGATGGGTTGAAATAGGCAGGCTGTGCTTTAGGAATAGACCACTATTCCCAGGCAAACTGATCTTAACAAAAATATTGTAATGAAATCAATATGTATTATTACACATAATGAAGCAAAATGTATATTTTTACATATTAACTATATTTGCTTTTGCTCTTTACATGTAGTTATAAAAATATTTATTTTTGTGCTCAGAATAACAAAATGAAAGCTCAGTGTTCAGGCTCTATCTGGTTGGCACTTATTATTTCCATATGTTAGGGCAACAACCAGATTGCTCTGCCAGTTAATTCTGTGACTTTTTCTGCACCTTTTCATCTGATCCAGCAAAGATTATTTTCTTTGCAGCTATTATTGCAAAGAGGTGACCGATTGCCACCAGGCAGAGAGTTAAAAATGAAAGGATCAATTAAGTTTATTCTTCTGGTGAGAAAATATGCACATTTTCTCAGAACATTAAATTCCATCTGAGGAACAGAGATGAGGAATTAAGATGCTTTCAATACTTTAAACAAGTCTCCCTGTTTTCAGTAGCAATGCTCTGTTTGGATTTAACTCTGGTCAGAAGTGCACTCCCAGCTCTGCTCACAGAAAGTGATGACAGAATGTCCTGGTGACTGCACTGGGGCAAGGATCAAAGACAGAAGGACAACCATGGAAGATGAACCTGATCAAGATGAAGATGACCCTGCTCATGGCAGGGCGGTTGGATTAGATGACCTTTAAAATCCCTTATAAATTTGTGATTCTATGAAGTTGATAAGACCATGCTTTTTATCTCTGACATATGGAGACATCCTATGTGTGTGTGCCAGGTGGTGTTGCACTGGCTTGTTTGAATGCACTGCTAGTCTGTGGCAAGCCTTTGGAGGTGCACCACCATCACCAACCCCGAGAAGTTCATTTGGAGCCAGAGAAAAGGTTCTGCAGAGCAGTTTAAGGAAGGAGGAACATATGGTCAGTCACATTGGGAGTTAGAGAGCACACTTCTCCTGAGGCACAGAATGTCACACTGGATCTTTGTCCATGTGCTTGCAACCTGTCAGGAACGTACATCTGATACACTATCCATGAAAATTAGTAAATGAGGGAGTGGGTCTCCATCAGCCCTCCAGGTGCAGCTGACCACAGCTAATAGGAGCTGCAGAGATATGTCTGAAGCTCAACCACAGCCCCGCTCCTGGCAGGATCAGTTTGCACTGAGCTCCATGACACTGAGCTGAGATGCTTACTATGCCTCACCCTACCAGGGCAAACATTGATCAATATTTAAATCTGAACCCTTTATTTCTCTTCTTGAGACCTCTGTTATATCTCCACAGCAGCTCCTGGAATGTTTCTCAGCTTCCAAGACCAGAAGAGCCCACACTTGCCGACTCATCATCCTGGGAAGTTTGCTGGAGAGCTGGTGCAGGAAAACCAACAATGTCAGTGTTTTGTATATATGGTTATGGAGCAAGGGGAAACACCAATGCCAGATTTCCCAGACTTCCATGTATTCCTCCATGGAGACACCCTCAACACAGCCAGGGATGAAGGAGCAGAGCTGTGATGGGCTAAGCCTGACACCAACTGCAGCAGAAATTGCCTCTTTATTTCCAGCAGTGCCTCTGCAACACAAATCCTGAGGACACACAGAGCAAGCTGGAGTCAGCAGGCGAGAAAAGGACGTACTGGGGAGGGAGTTCATGGGAAACACAGTAAGAAAAATGCCTCCCTTGGAAAGGTGTTGTAACAAAGATAAAATGCTTCAGATGTCAACAGGATACCACAGGATCTCAGAAAAACCACACAGCTTCTCTGCTGCAGAACTGTTCATTCACAAAATAGTTTTTCTTTCTCATATTCAGGTTCTTACAGATAGTTTCTGTACAGCCAGAGCTGCACTGACCAGCAGTGTGAGACTTTTCATAGCTGCAGCTGCTCAGGCAGCATCAGGCACCTCAGCATAAAGGGACCTTCTGTACATATTTCCTTCCCTTCCCCTGACACAGTAACTGTAGCAGTATAAGCAACTTTATTTGACATAATTCATCCCCATTGGGGGTGTTATATCATGTTAGAGAGATTTAGATGGTTAACATGATAAAACTTGTGAATAGAGAATCTGGTAGGATCATGAATTAGTTTTTTTACTCCTTGCACTCTACATGACTCACAGTAACTCAAACTTGTAAGAATAACAGTGTATAAATTGGCCAGAACTAAGCCCCTTAGCCAAGACAGATCAGTTTTTAACTACCTGCATGCTTGAACCTTCCACAGCCACAGAAATCTGCACAAGGGTAACAGGTTTGCTCTGAAGTAACATATTATCTAAAGAAAGCACCACATATATGCCAAACTTTCCAAAGGAAACCAGTGATTCTGGATTCTTTTATACCTAAATGCCAGTCCTGAGAAAACTTATAAGGTATCTTAAATGGGAACTGCTCTTTGTAAGGAAAATAATGATAAGGATGCAATCTCTGAAAGATAGAGATTGTTCTGCAGAAGGCTGTTTTCTTATCTTCAGGACATTCTTGGGGAAGAGAAAAGAATCAAAAAAAAGCGCTGAGGAAGAAGGAAAGAGATCTAACTACCAATAGGGAGTGATGAACAGAAAGGGTGAGAAAGGACAGTCCTGGAAAGAGGCTAGAAAGTAAAAGACAACAAAGGAGGGGAAAAACTGAGGGAGGCGAGGGGGAGGGGGTAGGGAGAGGAGAATGTGTGAAACAAAGGTGAAAGAAAGGGAAGAAGAAATGAAAGTGGGAAGGGAAGAAAAGCCACAATCGAGGGCTGAGATGAGTACGTTCAGTTCCTATTTAACTTATACATTTATATTCCAGTCAGTGTTTAGTAGGTGTCTCTAAAGGCTGTGATTTATTATAATTTTTCCTTTTCAGCCCTGCGGAGGAAGGGGCAAAGGCCAGGAGGGGGCCGGATTCTTTGCCTAGGGCACGGCAGCTCCTTAGGCTGGCCCTGAATTCAGAGAAGTGCTAATTCTCCCTGGAGCTGGAATGCAATTAATTTTCTGTGGTACAATGTTCCAGAAAGAGCATATTTGGGGAGGCTCAGGTTTGTGATTATAGGCTACTCTCAGCCTAGGAGTGAAAATTGGAGCTGCGACACCAGCTCTCCACACCGGGTTATATTTTACACATCTGGGTTTTTGACCTGCAAATGTTTGTTTGCATGACATTTCTGCAAGAGAAGAGGGCGAGCATCTCACTTTATCCATGTTAGTGGTCACTTCAGCCACCTGGCCAGAGTCCACTTGAGTCGGCAGCAAAATTTTCTCTGACTTATCTCTGGATTCCCTTTATTTATTTATTAATTTTATTTTAAATTAAACTTTGTAAAGGTCAAATTTGGTTTTTTTTTTTTTTTTAATTTAAGCAAACACTGAGCAGAGACACTGGATGATTTAGAATAATCAGTTTAAGACCACGTGTGACATGTTGCTGTAGCAGCATACTTTTTCCATGACAGCTTGTTGTGTGTCACAGTGACATTTGTCACTGATCACTCAATTATCCACAAATTACAGCTTAACTTCATTTACACCATTTCCTTGTAAAAGCCAGGGCAGTCCCCTGAAGCAAATAGGCCCCATCTCCTGTCGTACCATTGCAATCAGTAGATTATTGAAAGCCAAGAATTTAACTCACACTTATAAATATTTTTGCTTTTAAATACTTTACTCCTATCTTGAAGTAATGGCAATACTTTTTGGCTGCTATGCTCTTCAGAAAGCTTCAGAATTTTCTAATAAAAAACCTGTTTTTTTCATCCCTGGCCAGAATTTTCTAAGAGGATTTTTTTTTTTAGAAAAAGAGGACAAACATTTTTTTCATGTGTCTCATTTTAGTTTTCTCTCTCAAACTGGAAATCTGGTCCTGGCACACATCTATCACCTGAGCTGCCAGTTCAGCTACTCCTCAGCTGCTTGAGGATGCATGAGGGCATGGGAGGGTGACAAGGTTGTCTCAGGTAGTGCAGCGTAACTTCTTACCCAGCTTGTTTGTGGTGACACTTCTGGAAATCTAGGGTTAAGAGACTCACAGGTGGGTTTGGACTTTGCTTTATGCTCTGGCTAGAGCTTGCTTTGAGGTTCCTGGAAACCTCAAGCATAGATAGGCTGATATTTCCAGAGCTTTTCTGAATAGTCTTTGACTACATCATGTTACAAATATAACAAAACAGCTTAGACTTATAGCATATAAAAAAATACAGACCTACATCTTTTCCCCAGGGCAAGAGGGCAAGTAAAGCTTTCCATTGACTACTTTTACTGAGGGTAGTGCCTCTGAAGAAGGAGCAATGCCCTTTTTTTTGGGAGCCTGGTCCAAAACCTTTCCAAAGCAGTAACTAACTTGTTACCTCTATACACCTATACCTACCTTTTGCTGATTCAATTAGAAAAAGAAGAAATGATTGACCACAGCAGGACTCAGTCCATTGCAACCTCCATTGTTCAAGAAATAATTGAAAATGGTTGTACCAGGGAAGTATGACTTCATGGTGTTTGAATAAGATATGTTACCCTGTGGAGGCTGATGGAAAGAAGATAAAATATACTGAATACTATATATTTAGACCATTGTTTGGTAGCTGAAATAATATTTCCTTGTGAGTCACTGACTTTGCTTGTGGATCAATACCATGGTACAGAGGCAATAACTGCACGTAGTACAGCTTGACTCCTCAGGAGAGAGGATTTGGATAATCTCTTTGCTGGCGTGAACACTCTGGCAAAAGCAGAAGCTCCCAAATCGCCCTCCCTGAGCAAGTGGTGATGCAGACACTGCTTTGAGGAAGGTGCTGCAGCAGCCAGGGTTTTATTTGGGGAGGGATGGGGGAAGCATCCTCATCTGGGAAGCTGGGTGGTCCCTGTTGTCTGCTAAGTGACCCTGGAGCACACCTGGTGTGCACAGGGACACCCTCTGCTCCTTCTGCCCCCAGGTGTTACCAGGCACAGGCAGGGCTCGAGCCCCAGGTGTGGACTGCTGCCCTCTGCTATCACCACTGGAGATGCTTAACTGGGGGACAGAGAAATTGTCTCTCAAATCCAAATAGTGGGAGGCTTTGCAACTTGGAAAATCCAGCCTGAGCCCTTCCAACCACCACGGCACTGTGAGAAGGCCAGGTGTTGGATGGAGATACATTCCTGTGTTCTCCCAGCAGTGTGCTACAGCTCCCAAGGGTGCAAAACTCTTTAGACAACTGCTGGACCAGCAAACTTTTTAAATTTTTTTAAATTTTTTTTTCTTCTTTTCCTCTCAGATTGAAGCCTAAGGGCAGTGAGGGGCTGTGTGCCAGACTCAGCCCTCAGCATTTTCCCTACAGAGGAAGACCTTTTTCCCACTGGCTTGTGGAGGTTGTGCAGCTTCTAGCCCAGGGAAGGTGGCAGGACCTTTCCTCTGCTTTAGTTGCAGCTGGCAGCCTGGCAATGCCCATCACTGCACCTGGGCAGGGCTGGGCTGTTCCTGACCTAACATGAGCACTCT
This sequence comes from Urocynchramus pylzowi, assembly GCA_013397555.1. Lineage (NCBI taxonomy): Eukaryota > Metazoa > Chordata > Aves > Passeriformes > Fringillidae > Urocynchramus > Urocynchramus pylzowi. The sequence continues at coordinate 1,558,967 of VZRH01003617.1, forward strand.
GTGGGAGGCAGATGAGCCAGAGTGGAGGTTTGGGGCTGGCTGTGGGGAGAGAGGGTGAATAATTGCTGACACACAGCTCTTTTCTCTGGCTCAGCTTGGGTTTTGGGCCTGAAGGTACTCAGTGCGTGGAATCATCTGAAGGCTGAGGGTAATAGCTTTGAAAGAAGCAAAGGAAGTCAGGCGGGGAGCCTCCATAAATCTATCAGAAAGTTAAATACTGTAAAATCTCCATGTTGTTTACCAGCTGTGCCTACAATGAAGACAGAAATAATCCTGGTAAACATGACCTTTGATCAGCAAGGTGGAGAAATTAGGTCAAGCAGGTTTTTGCTTAGCTGAAACCATAAGCTGGGGATGAAGAGAAATAAAATTCTCTTCCAAAAAATGTATTAGTCTGAGAGCTCCACAGTAAACTGCTGTTCAGCAGCCTGAGGCCAATTTGCTGCTCTTGCAAACCTTCCTTGCATCGAGCACCAAGCACAGAGGGCAAAGGAACATGTGCACACAGCATAGCAGCAATTGCCTGCTCCACGGACTGAGTTTTGATGTTTAAATTACATTACAGGGCATGCTCTGGCAGGCTTTCTGTATGACCTTGGGGAAGCCCTTCTGTTGGCTCAGGCTGGGTTATCTCCACCTGCAGAACAGGGCACAGTCCCTCCTGCACCAGGGCTGTGACACCAGGCATGCCCAGGTCACACTTTGCAAAGGAGAGGGTGTTTCACTGATGGCACAGGCAGCTGCACACCCAGGCCAGGGTGTGCTTCCCATCTCTGCATTGCACGAGGGGTCATGAAATTGCTGTGGGGCTCCTCCTGAGCTTGGTTTGTGCACCTCAGCCATGTCCAGGCAAAGCAGACAGCCAGGGCTCTCTGTGCAGAGAGTGAAGGACACTACCCCACCCTGTGCTTTGGAGGGAAAACAGAATAGATCTGTGAAAACAGACCCTGGCTCTTTTTATTTACACTAGCAATGCGTCCTCCTGAGACTGGCATTAGTTCTGTGGTGTCCCTTTGGGATCCTGTGCTCAGCATGAGGTCACGGTGAGCCTTGGTGCCTTCCAAACACCCTATCAGCACTGCTGAGATTCAGGCTGCCCCGAGGGCGAATCGAGGCTCAGCATGCTCATCTGTAATTAGGATAAAAGGATTCTCAGGAGAACTTGTCATATGGAAAATATGCTACCTCAGAAAATGCAAATAAATAGCTGGTCAGCAGTTTTGGATGGACCTCCACCCTCATCCTTGGACCCGTATGTGGTGGCCACCGACCTGAGCAAAGGCATCCCAGTCTGAAACAGGTGAAGAAGAGATCTCATCCTCCCTGGATATTATTTTACATTTGATGACAAAATTTGCCAGACTCCAGACTTTCCTGCAAGCAGCAGTTTCGCAGGGTCTGCAGATGTGTGAGCACTCAGGGGGTTAAATCAGCAAATGGGTGACATGATTTTACGCCTGTGGGCGGTTTGTTCCAAAGATCAGCTGCTCCCAAAGCAAAAGTAAACTAACAGTGTTTATTATGAGTCACTTAAGCAAGCAAATTATTAGTAGAATCTCATCTGTGGTTATGCGAGTTGGGACCTGAGGTGAAGGTTAATTATTTTTCCCCCTTAAAAAAAAAAAAAAAAAAAAAAAAAAAAAAAAAAAAAAAAAAAAAAAAAAAC
>VZRH01003617.1:1560659-1577644 GCA_013397555.1 Urocynchramus pylzowi
AAAAAAAAAAAAAAAAAAAACAAAAAAAAACCAAAAAACCCTGAGGTGCTTTAGCAACTGGCATGGGAAGATGCTTCCTGCACCTATCTGAGAGCGGCCAGCCTGGGCGTCTCTGGGTGCTCCTGGAGCTCGCGGTGATGCTGAGTTAAAGAGGATGTGGATCTAATTTCGCACACCGAGGGCTCAGCCCCGAATCCCGACATGCCGGAGAGTCTTTTCATTAACTTCAAGGGGCCATAGTCGGGCCCGGTGTGATGGCCGGGGTCTGCTCGGGCAGCAGCGGCCGGTGCACAAAGCCTGCCCTGCCGCTGCCCCTGACCTCAGCCGGAGCCGAGTCACCGCCGCGGGATCCCCTCAGAGCCCCCTCACCCGGCGGCGGTGACTCGGGATCCCCTCAGAGCCCTCAGCCGGAGCCGAGTCACCGCCGCGGGATCCCCTCAGAGCCCCCTCACCCGGCGGCGGTGACTCGGGATCCCCTCAGAGCCCTCAGCCGGAGCCGAGTCACCGCCGCGGGATCCCCTCAGAGCCCCCTCACCCGGCGGCGGTGACTCGGGATCCCCTCAGAGCCCTCAGCCTCAGCTGAGTCACCGCCGCCGGGATCCCCTCACAGTTCCCCTCACCCGGCGGGATGGAGGGCTGCTGATGGTGGGAGCTTTTTCTTAGGGCTGCACCTTGTACGTAACCAGCGCTGGGGTGCTGGGGTCTGCCCGGGGATCAAGAGCACAAAAGCAGACTGGGGGCTGACAGGGGATGCTGGGGCTTTCCTTCCCTCCCCCTACGAGGAGCATATTACATCCCATGAGAGCGTCTTCTCCATTGAAAGGAAAGAAATAACCCCCTGAGGACTGAGCCTTTTCCCATCTGGTGCCTGGGGCTGGGGCTGCCTGAGCGGGGTGTGCTGGGCTCCCTCTTGCCACGACCCTTCCCTGTCTCCAGACCTGAGCCCATTTGGGAGCGTCCAGTGTCACTGCAGACACCAGCACAGCAGCATCCCGGCTGTTTTGGGCTGCTGTGGCAGCCAGCTGCTGTCAAAGCCCATCCTGGTGCTGCCCTGCTGTGTGGGTGCTACACAGGCTCCAGAGACACACGCTCTTGTGGGTGGGAGGTGGCACTGAGACCGACCCCAGGGCTGCTCCAAGGTACCCGGGCTTCTCAGCCATTGGTGTGACCAGCATGGGCAGGACAAGGGTGGTCTACAGGCAAAGGTGGTCTACAGGGTCTAAACACCCCTCCAAGGCTTGGGAGGAAACTGAGTGTTGTCAGCTTCTGGAGAGGCAGAAAGGCTGTGGGGTTGGGCTGAGCTGGGGCACCATGACAGAGGGAAGAAGGAAGAGGCCACATGAGCCCATCCCACTGCAGAAGAGCTCAAGTGTGATAAAAATGTCCAGACTGTGCAAGCTCTCCCAGCGCAGTGCTTACCCTCAGTGCTCAGTAAACAAAAAACAATAAAACAATGCAGATGTTTTCTGCATAAGGTAATAGAGTGTAGGTCTCTTGAGTCAAATCTGGAAGCAGTTTAACCAGGCTCCTTGGAGCAGTGGCTCTGTGTTACAGAGCACCATGGTGCTATTCACATGATTTTTAATGCAATAAAATTACACAATAATGCAATATAATAATAATAATAAATTAGAACAGAGACAGTTCTCAGACATACCAAATGAGGAAAGGCAAGGTTTCACTCTTGCAATCCCAACTCATCCATAACCCTAGGCAAACTGCTAGATTTTTCAAAGCAGCCTTGCTAATTTTTTTTTTTTTTCTTTCTTTTAGTGTGCCTTTTTAGGCCACTCTGGAATCATAGTTCTCTTTGGGAAAATAGCATCCCTACGCTTTGCTTCCCTCACTAGTGAATGCTGCAGAGGGAATTATAACTATCACTGCACATAAGAAAATCAGACACTGTGCTGATTTGTGTAGAATTAAATTGGGGCTTTGCAATTCATTTTCCCAAGGTCCAGCAGGGACCACTCAGCAGGAAATAGGTGCTGTCTCTCTCCTGGGAGACAAGATAGGAAATGTGAATTCCTGAGAGCACAAACCCGGTGAAGAGCTGGCAAAATGTACTTGCAGCCCAGCTACAGGGCAGCCAGCAGCCCTTGGAACTCCTTGTCCCAGGGAGTTTCAGCTCTTTGCTTTTCCTGCTTGGTCTCTGCCAGCAGTGGGAACTCCTCATGCCATTCCTCAGAGCAATGGGGAACCTGTCAGCTCACAATCCCAGTACCACGGCCTTCACATCCAGAGAGACGCTCCCCCGCCCTCCCTCCTTTCCTGGTCCCTAAAATGTCTCTATCTCAAGGAAAAGCAGTTTAGCACATCAGCAGTCATGTTCAAATTCCAAGGCTAAGCACGGAGCCTGGGAGAGAGAGAGGGGGAAAAAAAAAAAAAAAAATCAGGTGCTTCTCAAAAACAATCAACCTGATTCACATGCAGCTCAGCAGCTTTTTTGATGGCTCAATTCCAGATTTCACAGCTATTCAATAGTTCTCTTGTGTAGCTGATCCTTGTCTTAGAATTCAGCACAACTCAATCCATTTTCCCTTTTCTTTCTATAAACACCCCCCTCCTCCTCTTCCCCTCCCTTCTTTTTCCTGATTTACATCTCTAGGGAGATGGGAATGTGAGGGAGAAGCTTGTAGCCTTCCTTCCTGGGGGGCCTTGAACTGGTGTCCCCTGTCTCAGGTTCCCATTGTCCCCGCTGCACAAGCCGCAGCCCCTCTGCACTCCAGCCCTACTCAATTGGAATTTAAATGCTTCATGATTGTTGTCTCACAGAATAGGAAAGTGCTGCATTAAAGAGTAAATTACAGCAGACAAGTAACTGCCTTGGGAAGGAGTGTGAAAGGAGAGATGAGACCAGCACAATGCCTGTTTGCAAAAGAGGTCTTTTTCCAAAGATGAAACAATTTTCCTGGTTCGGTCTCCTAAGGATAAATATGATGTGGACAGCGTAGATATGGGGCTTTGTCTGGGAGGAGAAGTGCAGCATGCTCAGGCCAGAACAGGCACATGATGTGCATCTTGGACTCAGATATGAATTGTGTCCCAGAGCAAACAGCGAGGCTGGATCTGGACCTGACATCTGATTTCTTACATGGGCTCAATCCAGGCAGTTTAATGTGGTCCAAAGCACTAAGCAACTTGCAAAGAAATTAAGAGAAGAGGTTTACTCATTTCCTTGCTTTTGTTGCTTTCTATGCACAGGCAAAATGTTGAGTTCACTCGTGGTATCTCCCACTTAATGCTGCAACCACCCCAGAGATCATCATCCTCTCCTTACCCTGTCTGGTGATGATCATTTGTTGTTTAAACAATCTATTTGTGCCACTGGGACCCTTTCTCCCTTCCCTGTGCTATATCTACCTCAGATCTGCTTCTGCTTAGTCCAGCCTTCACTTTAGTCACCACTGGGACAGCCACATCAGACCCTGAGATATTTTTCCAGGTGAGGTCTCTGAGAGCAAGATGCTGAGCTGACTCAGCATGGAGCTAGCAATACCCTTAGCAAATAATTATTTTCTTGCCTGAAGGACAAATTGTGCCCTGGCAGTAACAGAAAGCAGACTGTGCCTTCTTATGAGTTACAAGGATGCTTTCAGCTACATTGCTCATTTTTGTAAGATGGGATTTCTCCACCAGGAGCAGCAGAAAAGAAAGGCTTTGACACTTGAGGAAAGCACAGGGAACTGTTAAAATTATGATTAGCATTCATCCAGACCATCTGAGGGAGAAACAAAAATGAATTAGTCTCAGTGGCTCAGCCACAGTGCCAAGATCAGAACAGAGACCAGCCACACAAAAAGGGAGCAAAATTCAAGTATTTACCCTTGAGAGATATTGATGACATCTGTCTCCTTAACATTTTAGTCACCTTTGCAGAGCCTGTCATATTAATAGTGGATTCATGAATTAAACCAGCCAGGTGGTGTAAAGCATAGGTCACAGAAGTCCTAGGAAAAGCATCAAAAAATGGCATGTTCACTGAGACAAGAGAAAAAAAGATCAGGAAAGTTTCTCTCCCCTTTGCTCAACAGCATATGCCTTTCAAACTGTTCATCGAAATAAGGTGCCATGGACACACAGGAAAATAACGCACAAATATGATTAAAAGATGAAAAATCCCCAATGTGCACACACACACAGAGGCAAGTAGGCAGGCACACAGTCCTTCCTACTCCAAGATCACAGTGTATGCTTTCCCCCGAGCCGGCTCCGAGTGGCTCCTGTTTAATTACTCCTCTGGAACCACTGGAGAAAAGGCTGTGCCAACAATTCTTTTTTTTTTTTTTTCATTTGAAACTACATGTGAGAAATGCCCCTTGGCTCAATGTTGAAAATGAATGTCTCACTGCTGAAATAAATTTTTTTCTTACTTTTTTTTTGCTGTGGTTTTTTATTTAGTGATCGTTCTGAAACTAGGCTTTTCAGATGGCCTTCACCAGGACTCTGATCCTTCTCCTTGCCTTTGCATGTTGTGAACACCAATATTGTGATAAAATTTGAATGAACACAACCTATTGTTCACAGTGAGAATACTCTGTATTTCACTCAGAATTGGGTCTACTTTTGGAGCCCACAACCAGGTGCTCTGCAAAGCACATCAGAATTTACTGAAGTCCCACAGAAATGACAGCATTTTTGTCCTTCTAAACCCAAATCTACATATAAGTTTTGCAGGCAGGGAATAATTTTTTTAAAATGCCTTTTCCTAATCAGGTGTCCTAGTTCTCTTGACTTGCCAGAGTCAACACTATGTTGATTCAGGGCCCTGCGGCCAAAAACAAATTCTGCTGAAAACAATAGGAAAACTAGGCTTGGAATCAACACATGCACAATGCAAAATAATTTGCTCTGAGGACTTTTGAGGACACCCAACATGGTGTCATCAGAGGGCTGGCATCCTTTGGGAGGCCTGCAGCCAGCTCAGGGTGTGCCAGCACCCTTCCATGGCCATGCCTCATACCCGCTCCCATGTCCCACAGCACATGGAGCTCTGCTGGGAGGCCACAGGTGAGGAACCTCCTCCAAGCATTTGGAGAGCTGTGCCTTTCCAAGAAGGCATGGATCAGGACAGGACCTAGCCAGGAGATGATCTAGGGATGTAGTAGATAAGTTCAGCTCCCACTCTCTTCAGGCATTTTCTCTTAGCAGAGACAGCAGCCTTTGGCCTTCTCATGTATTGTCAGCAGCGCTGTGGCCATATCCTTTGGGCAGGTGAGACCTGGCTCATGAGGGGACAGCTGATGGTGCCCAGAGCCAGAACAGAGCTGGCAAGCATTGACATCCCTCCTTCTAACGTGGCACAGGGGCCAAACTCCCAGTAGCTGAATCTCCAGCCCTTGTGCACCCCTTCTCTTCACTTGCTGCAAGGTCCTTAAATTTCCCTTACTGCCCTAAAAAATGCCATCTCTCTCAGGTGTGACCTGCCTGCTGCACTCATCCAGTTGCCCCAGTCGTGCAGATTTCCCTACAGGCAAGCAATTTGCAAAGATGTCAATTAAACCAACCCAGTGGTGCCTCCAGATCTCCACTAGCACTGAGAGCACTGGCAAAGAGCTGCTGCATCTTCAGTGGTGTCTGCCTCTACCTCCCAGGCAAATGCAAACACCAGGCTCCCAAGCACCAGCCCTCACTTTGAATTTCTCTGCTTTGCCTGCTTGTCTTCCAGCTCTTTAGCATGTCTTGAATGTGGCTTATTGTCTGCTAATAAAGAAAAGAGCATTGCACTCCAGCAATGGCAAGATCCCAGCTTTCCTGCCCTGCTGCAGAGCCAATTCCAGTCAGGGAAAGCAGCTATCACTGGAGGTTTTAAATAAACCAGCACTCCCCCCAAAAACCCTCCTGTTATATAATGCTCTCCTTCCTCTCCTTTTAATGAAAACAACCAAGTAACTGTCTATTTTTACTATGTTAGGGACAGATCCAGCAGCCCTCACTTGTACATGCCCGTCTGGAAATCAGTGGGAGCTCTGCCTGCATGGGAAAGAGCTGCAGGACCACGATCAGGAGTGACTAACATGAAATAGGGCTCCCTGCTTCGGTCTGGGAGAGGCCAGAAAAACACGGGCCACAACATGGTGCACATTTTGCAAGTGACACTTGGTGTTAGCCAAAATATACATCAATACCAAGGAGGCGTGTGGTAAAAGGCACATTCCTTTAGCACACTATTACTGCAATATCCCAGTGCCTCCACATTAATTTGTTCCCAGGAAATTCCATCATCACTATTTCGAGCTTGTGGCTGTTCAAGCCACTCAGGATGATGGGAAATTACCCTATTCAGGAAAACAGAATAATAAAAGCAGTGATTAAATTTTTCTTTATCCTTAGTCTGCACACCCTTATCAATCTCTGGTGAAATATTTTTTAGTGTAGAAGGATTCCAATTATGTTCTTAACAAACTTTGAAAAATCAGCCAGAAGAGAGGGTGTTTTTTTTTTTTTTTTCCTGCAAAGTCCAAAGAATAATACTGCCCCCAAAGAAATTCCTACAACAAACTATTTTGAAAATCTTTTTTAAAAGGGATACTCTGTTCCAGAAGATCTGAGCATTTGCAGTGGGATCACTGCCAGGCTGAATCAGACCTGTCTGTGCTAGCCCAGTGGTCAGGGCATCTGGCCATTGGGTCCAATGCAACCAGCGCTGATTGCTCCTAAAGAAAGCAATTACAGACTGATCTGCTGTCAGTCATAAAATGTCCTTCTCAGCTTGGTAATTAGACCTTCCTGAGCCTAAAGGATCATATCTCTTCCAAAACACATTGTGCATCCAGACCTTAATGCTCTAGCAGTTATGGATGGCAAGAGTAATGTTCAACATATCCACAAACCAACGCAAAAAAAAACTTAACACTACAGTGTTTTTATATGGAAGCAGTTTCACAGTTGAATAAATATCTCATTCTATAATACCTTTTCTGATTACAAATGAAGCTACTAAAAATATCAAGCCACTGGTGCAGCCCTGTGCTGTCATCCTGTCCCAGCATGTGTCTTGAGCATCCATACATGCAATGGAGATTACCAAAGAGTCTGTTCTCACATTCCCCATGTCAGTGTGCTTATCTTTTATTTTTTAAAAACATGCCTATTTTTGCATGAAAAAATAGAGCTGAAAACCTGTTCTGCCTTTGCCAGCTGACAAGTGACTGATCCTTTATGGTCTCTATCACTGGTGGGTTTGGCAGGGTCCTGCCTTCACAGAGAGCATCGCAGACACAGGAGGCAGCTCTGAATGAAGGTGCCCAACGTGCTGGTACTGCTGATTACTGTGTGCAGAAAACCTTCACAGATGCTGGGAGGCTGAGCATGAGTACAGGATTATAAGTTTAGCAAGGCAATTGCATCTTTTTCATTTCTAGGATTTGTGTGTGTATCACCATGTTAACATAAACCCTGAAAGGGGCAGTTGATGGCTGGGAAACAAGGGGCTGTAGTCAGATATTGAGAGTTTCTAAGAAAGAATGTACATATAGAACTGCTCAGTCAGTGTTTCTTTGGCTTTTGCTTTCTGCCTGGAAGGGGCTGTGTGTATTGTATTTCCAAAACTTCCACTGTCCTGCTCTGTACTGTTGTGATCCTCCTATTCCACTGTATTGATGTTTGGGAAAAACAGCAGAGGAGCAGGAGAAATGGATTTATAAGAGAATGTTAATAAATTTGAAATGCACAGCACTGGCTTTCTACTGTACTGCCAGTCAGTATGGTCCAAGAAGTTATCTCCTCATTACTGGCACTGAGGTGACTGTGGTTTCATCTATAATTAAGATGTTCTGAATAGCTGCTTTTCTAGTGCTGCCACAGAACTAAAAGCTCAGAACAGAAAATATAAGTTGGAGTAGTCCTGAAACAGAACTGGCTTTGTAGTTTTCACAGTGAAATGAAACACTTGAAAAAAAAAAATTGGATGAAATTCATTCAAAGCAGAGTCAAACTGATTCAAAATCTGACCCCAAACTAAATGTTAATTTCCTGATATTATATTTAACCTTTAAAGTAAGACAAGCAAAGGTATTCATCTAAAGACCTTTTTCAAATGAGAGATTTTATTTTTAATATATCTGAACAACTATTGTTCAATTTTCTTTTTCCCAGCCAAGCTATTCATTGACTCTTTAAACACTGTGTTGACCTGAAGTTACAAACTGGATCAGCCTGCAACACTTCTCTGCCCTCCCAACAAATTCCTTTGTTTAGCCATGTACAACTTTCCCTCTCTCATCCAGTGGTGTGTGAAGGATGGACACCATTTCTGTCTGGGAAATGCTGTAAAATAGAGGAGTAAAGCAGCACTGTGAGCATGACATTTTTATGGCTTAAGCCAAGTACTGCTGAGCACTGTGGCAATCTTTCCACTGATTTTGATGTACTCTACATCAGGCTGTTTTTTCAATGGCTTCACCTTTACTTTGCAAATAAACATGATGGGAACAGGGTGAGCCTCTCTGGTAAACACACCTCCATGCAAATCCTGTTCTCTGTCAAAGGGGTTCAGATTTGTTTATTTTTTACATGGCTCCTCTGTATCTGCCTTTTTCCCTCTCTTAGCAGTCACTGCTTGAGCAGAGGCTACATGAAACATCAGGAGCAGATCCAGCATCCCCAGGTGCCCATCTTCTCAGCCATGGCCATGGCTGCAAGACAGTGGTCACACCAGCATTGCAGGTACCCCAAATATTTTAGGTGGAAAAACCTTCCTGGGCTCAGACCATGCTTTTGCCACCTCTCATGCTCATGTTTCACCTTGGGGCAGCAGTGCCTGCATTAAAACTCCATTATTGCCACAGGTGCACTGCTTAGGAGAAAACTGAGGTGCAGAGGTTACTGGGCATATCCAGGCTGATGAAGGAAGTTGCAATTAGAAATAAGAATAATTAAGGTCAGCTTTCCTATCAATTTTTTATCACAAGCCCTGAACAAAGCCCAGCCAGCCATAAGCTGGGACTGAGTTATCACCATTGTACAAGGTACATTTGATGGTGAGTTACTGCCACATTTCTGCTGCAAATTTAACACCTGAAGAAAAAAAAAACCCAACCACAGAAGAGTGAGTTTAGATGCACATTCTTACTTAATACTTCTTTCCATCAAGCTGTCACCAAACCCACTCTGTTCAGCACCATCAAATGGTTATTTCAAGTCCTTGATAGCCTTTCCTTTAAATTTTTTAAGTCTTTTTTTCTTCTGTCTTCTGATTTATTATCTTTAACCTTTGCAGACCCTTTCTGCTTAACTTAGAGTATTGTATGCCCTAAATCTAAGGATTACAAAATGATTGGAAGTGATTTAAGAATCTGACTCATTTCATGGAGTAGAAAATTGTGTCTTTTCTCTCTCCACATCAGAGGCCATGCTGCTGGAGACAGACACTGAGCAGCGAGGGGAGACCTGAGTTTTAGGCAGGCCAGGGTCTCTGCTCTGCACAGCAAACACATTAATAACCATACAGCAACCCTGCACTACATACTGAACATGTGGAAGCACTTTTACTACTTTGATAGGATCTTTGAGCCAAAGAAGAAGTTGTCTGATTTGTCAGCATCTGGGAAGCAGCTCCATTGAGACATGACTGTATTAGTCCTAGCTGTATGCAGCCTTATTAAAGACTTATGCTTTAAGTCTGCCTGTAATAAAAACCTGCTCTGGTAGGAGTTTGGCTTCCTTACCCTACACAAGATACCTACTTTTAAAGGAGGGTAGTAATATTTTATAATGAACTGATGAAACACTTTGAGCTCTTAATTCACCTGCATGTTTTTTGTTGATGCATAGGAGCTTAGCTGAGTTTTCTAAAAACCAAGAGGCTGTGGTCTCTGTCAGGAAGACCAAATGGAAGCCACTGGCAAACCACATTGTGACCACAGCAGAGAGGCAGAGATAAGGACCAGTGGCCCTCCCTGAAGTGAGCCATATGATGAAAACTTTCCTCAGGAGAAAGAAGCCTGGAAGTTAACTGGTATCCATGACCCAGAGGGCTTTACTAACAAGGAATTTTGGGTGTCTGACTGTCAGGTGGATGCCTGCTTGGCCCAGCAGCATTTGGAATCCATGGGCTATTGTTGGTGGCAGAAGCACCAAGCTGTCTCTGACATCTTGGCTAGCTTTTTCTGGTATGTAGAATTCCATGTTTAAGTGGAGCTGTACTGATTTATACTTACTAGAAATCCAGTTTGAGACTGTGCTGTGGAAGCCAGGTCTGATACACATTGGTTTGGCTGACTTATTATTCCTCTGACACAGCTTGCTGCCTGGATTTAGTTCTTCCCAAAACTCACGTGTTCTTCATTTGTATTCCATAGCCAACCTGGTCTCCATCACGCAAGGCCAAAACCAGGATTAGAAAGATTGACGTCTGCTGATGGCTGCCTGGTGGTTTTTCTGGGGTGCTTTATCAACTCTGTCACAAGCAATAATAGGAAGGAGAGGAATCCTAAGGGTCTTGGAGAGCCTTTGAACCTAATTCCCCTTGGCTGATTGCTGCAGCCATTTCCCCTTGCCACAATCACCTCTGCCGTGCCAAGGGCTGGCCTCTGAGTCCACTTTCCCCTCCTCACTCTTGAGCAGCTCAGCAGAGAGCCTGGAAGCCGCTGGAGCTGCGGTTCAGAGGTGATTAATGCCCGTTTCTCGGCCAGCAAGCGCCCGCCATTCACATTCAAATATCGCATCGCTCCTCAGCCGACAAGAGACACGGGCTGAGGGAAACACTGAGGACCCTTGTGGCAGTGTCTGCTGGAGTCTTGTTTGTGCAAAGTTTGCCAACAACAGCCTTCATGAGGACTACGGAGGGATTGTTTTCCTCCGGGGATTAGTTCTGAGATTCAGCTGGGGAAACCAACCTCTCTCTCCTTTCCCCGTGCCATGCCCCTTGAGGCTCGCAGACTTCTCAGGTACTTTGCATGGTTTAAGAAGATATTCTCTCCCAGTATGCTGGATTTGTTAAAATATGCCTGGCAGGACAGCAGAGATAGTTTTCTTTGCTCAGAGAGGGATGGTCTGTGTGGCAGGAGGTCAGACAAAGCACATGGCCAGGTATGGCACACCAATGCCAAGGCACAAGCCTGGCAGGGGAGATTTAACTAAGAGAATTTTGGCAACAATTAAAAAGAGGACAAGAGGGAATACCACTCAGAGACCCTCAAATGTGCTTTTGCTCTAGAGGTCTTCACTTCTTTCCTCTCTTTTTCAGGCTTGCTTTTAGCCTGCTCTGCCCAGTCAGAGGGTTGGGTTTTGAGAAGGGATGTCCAGACCTCTGAGGACCATTGTAGCTCCCCAGATTGCAGGGGTTCAAGGTTTAGCTCCAGGCTAAATGCAAGCTTTGTCACAGAGGTGGGTACCTGGGGAAGTTTTGGTGGCTTGGGTCTCTCCCAGGGGACATCACCATTGGAAGGAAGTCCTGGAGCAGTCACAGGACACATGGCCTAAGAATTTGACCAAAGGGACTAAGCACCAAGAGTACCCAGACACCATACAGTAAAGAACCAGAAAAATGCAGAGAGGCTGGGGGGATGCTGCCCTTCTAGGGTAAGGGGTGCATGAGGTAGGGACCTCCACCCCAGTGTCACCATCACTCTTTGTGATGGAGGCACCAAGCCAAGGAGGCACAAAAAGGACCACAGTGACTGACTTATGCAACCTGCAAATGAACAAAAGCTGCTCTCTTCCCACCTCCTCCTGTTTGCAACACCTAAATCAGAGAAGCAAAAATGAGGCCCTGTTTTTTATGATAAAAGGTATATCAGCTTTCACTGTTTTTTGCCTCCTGTTATTAGAAATCAGTTCAAGGGGCTGGGAATTAAACAATTCCTGTCCAGCCTTTCTTCCAAGGTAACTGCAACTTAACTCTTTTGCTTTGCACTGTTTTTGCTGCCTTTAATCAGGTTAATTTTCATGGTGGGGAGGAGGACACTGAAGCTGCTTGGCCATGCTGGATGACAGTTTATGCCTGCCTCACAGGTTTATTTTAACTCTGGCTTTCCATCCTGTATGTGAGTTATTACATCTCATGTTGGCACGGGCAGAAAATAATACCCAGATTTTCACAAGTCATGTAAATCACTTCCAATTCACCAGAGAGTTCCCATCCTTGCAAAGATCACTCCACCAGTTATTACTTTGGAGTGTTATATCCAACTGTGAAGCTCACAGGAACACTGAAAATTAGCTCAAAAGACAAGATTTCTGTTTATCTTTCCTTCATCTCCAGAATCTGTTTAACCTGTGTGAGATGAAATTCAGATCTGATCCAGTCACCCCTTTCTGTAGGCTCCAGCCAATCTCCCAAAGTTTTGTTATTCAGAGTGGGGGAACCAGAGTCCAGTCATTTTCCTTTATTTAATTTGCAAAAAGGTAATTCTGATTGAGATTCAGAAATGCAGGTGCTCCTTCTGCAAGCACTTATCACTTGGGGCTCCAGAATTGTTGGTAGCAAAGGTCTTTAGCCCAGTCACAGATTTAATGCCATACCACTGAATCCTCTGGTGAGATTATCATTGTTATGGCAGTCATGGAGAGGACAACTCCCAGGCATCTCATTCATTCCCTCTGCTCTGGCAAGGCATCCCAGATGCTTTGAAGCTGAGAAGGAAGTGCTGGGCTTGGTTACTGTTTCTGGGAGAGGTGTTGGGCAATGCCAAGAGCCTGCAGGAAGCCACTAGTAGAGTGCAAACTGCGAGAAATGCAGATTTGGTTTTGAATCATATCAGTACCTGTCCATGCGGCAAGATTCAAACTGATTCCACATCAGGGGATTATTCTATCCCCATTCCAGTGGTTTGCAGTGCTGTTGTGAGCTCAAATCTGAGTGGAAGAAAATGAAGCTGTGGAGAGAGAAGTGAAATGTTGTTCTTGTCACCACGATGGCTGGTCCTGGATAAACAATGCCCAAGATGTACATATTGAGATTGCATTTCTCTTATCTGTGATCAGGCACTGCTGGGAACAGAACTTGTGAAACAACAGTGTGAGAATAACAATTTTCACTGGTGGGAAACAAGCTGTTCTTGGAGTATATATGGGAGTTTGACAGTCTCATCAACAGAGTCTGTTACAAACTCTGCCCAATTCCTCCTGTATATAGCCCAGACCCACTGTGGGACCTGGCTCAAGCTCAGTGGTAGGTAAGTGCCTCCACATGCTTTACAATTCCACCAGATGCATATCTGCATCTTCAGGCACCTAAACATTAGTAGTCTGGCTATGCTCCATGCCTTGTTTTCAAGTGTGATAAATAGACCATCCTATCCCTGGGCTGCTGAAGGAAAAAAAGTGTTGAAGGCCAGAAGGTGACCAGATGCTTTGGTGTCAGAGACAGCACCAAGTGCCTTTGGTACTGAGGAAGTCATCAAGGAGGGCTGGGTTTTTGTTCTGGTCTTGTGAGAAGGAACAAACCCATTCACTCACTATGGAAGGCCAGCCTGCAGGCAGGGCACAAAACTGAGCCCAACGAGACAACAGCAGCACTACAATCTCTCCCAAAATCCAGTACCAATTTCTGTGCCCCTCAGCTCCCTCCCATCTTACAGATGCAGAGAGTAGAAGCCCAGGGGGCTGAGGAAGCATGCCAGCAGGTGCTTTTCTGTGCCCCTGTGTCATGGTGAAATGACACCTCTGACTGCTTAGAGCTGCAGTGGCAAGAGCTCTGGGCTTCCATCTCCCACTACTTCCTACCTCCCACCTTGCAGTGGGAGCACAAACCACATTTTCCCCCACCAGGCTGAAAGTAGTGACCTGGATAGGTACAGGGTCCCTGCAGCATCATTTGGGTCTCTACAAACTTTATCTTTGCCACAACACTGGGACTGTTGCCTGGCTGGGTTTGATCCATGCTGCTGTTTTCCTGGATCACATCAGTAGCAGCAATACCAAAGCACTGCATTAAAAGAGTCTGATCTGTCAGATGTGCTTGATTTACATTCAGCACAACTCCAGACAGGCAGAAGGCTGTGCTTGAGCAGATCCTACTGCAAGATTGGGGTCTAGGAGCATGCAAGTGTGTGTGTGCACAAGGGTTCAAGTATTTAGAGAAATAATGTTTCCCCTCCATCCAAGGCCAGGAGACTGAAATCCAAGCAAGCCGAAACTTCTTTACCATTGACGCCGTAACAACATTTGAGGTTTTGAAAAGAAGTGGAAAAAATGTGTTGCTGTAGTAAGGGAATTGTAATGAGATCTTAGCCTTGGAATAACGTGCTCTTTAGTGCAGCAGCAGCTCTGCAGCGCTTCCGCCTCCTTGAGATTTGTGAGGAGAAATGTGCCCCAAAGAATGCTAGTTATTCTGAATGGGGAGAAAACTCAGCTGAGGGTGAATGAAAGACATCCAGGAAAAACAGAGGAGCACTGCTCTGCTGTTCTCCTCCCAGCTCCCACCTCCCTTCCTCAGCAGAGCAGAGTGTGATGCAGGAGCCTGGTGGGGATCCTGGTTAAAGCAGCGAGTTCATGGAAGCATTTAAAGAGTGAGGCTGCAGCACAGAGAGGGGAATAAAGTGAGTTATGTAGGACCTGGCTGCTGAAGTGGGGCATGAACCCCACCAGGAGAGAAGACAGGCAGCTCTTTCCAGTAGAGTGCTCCAACAAATCTGACCTGTGAGGGGTTGGACCTTGCACCCAGACCTCTGCTTGTCTTTCCTCCACAGCATGTGTTCATGTAGCCTATAGGCTTTGAGAGCTTCCATCCCAGACAGCTGGCTGCCCTGAGCTATGCCCTCTTGTCTCTGGCCTGTGAGGACCAGAGCTGTGCATGGATGCAGCAGGACTGAGGCTGCTTCCCAGGGCTCAGCAGCCATGGGGTCCATAGCAGCACAACTGCAGGTGAAAGTCATGGAGGTACAAGGCAGCAGAGGAGACTCCAGCAACTTTTCAGTCTCTCCTCCATATCTGGCCAGGGGGAATATTTTTTTCAGAGCAGGTTTGCTTTAATTTCACTTCAGAGCAAAAGGCTGCAGCTGTCCATAGTACTCATGGAGGGCAAGTAAAGGCAATTTCATATTGCCCATTCTTAAATAACCCTGTGTAATCTGGGCTGTTATACACAGGCTCAGTATCATATATCCAGTGAGGTCAAAGCTCAGTTATGACACAGATTTGATACCTGGGGTTATAAGAGATAGATCAATGAAAAATATCAGTTCAATGTTTCATTATTATGGAAGGAACAGAGGACAGAAAAGAAAATACTATTTTTCCTTGATCAATCCATAGTGTGCCAGCGCCTTTGCACAGTGTGAGTTTCCCTGCCTCAGAAAAAAAATCACAGTATAGCTGCAGAAGATGCAGAGAGGGCAAAAGATATTGTCAGAAGTCTGTATTAGTGTATTTGTGTACAGAAGTCTGTATCAGTGTCTATACAAAGCATAATCTGAATAGGACTCTTTCTCCAGAAAAAAAAAAAAAAAAGGACCAAACAGTCAGTCAATATAAAATCAAAACTGTGATCAAAAAGATGAGGAAACGATTGTTTGTCATCCATCCCCTCCCACGAGGGGACCACATGAAACCACCTGGGACATGTTTGAAACAGGCTGAGGTGGCCCATCATTTGTGGGTTGTTAAGTTCTGCAGTGTCAGAGGACACTGGGAATTGATTTTTCTTCTTTTTCGAGACACTGATCAATATTTTACTGGGCAGCACCATGGCAAAGAAGTCTATGAAATACCAGAGGGCTTGAACTGGGTTCAGGAGCCATAAAACCCTCTTGCTTGGAAAGTGTTTGGAGTAAAATATTACTATATTTTCACCTATTTTTTGGTTTATTTCTAGGCATCTCTTGTCCAGTCCATGACACTCTGTCAGATCAATCTGGTTTGTCCCAGAGCAGTGCAGTTCTTGGGTCAGGACATCGGTGAAACTCCTTCTACAGGGTAGGGTTCCCATCCATTTTTCCCAGAGCAGGTAGATACTTCTGACTTAATTAACTTGGCATAAGCACTAAAAAAAAAATTAAAATAAATGTTTCTAGTCCTGATGGATACAGAGAAAAACTCAGATATGAAGGAATAGGAAAACAGAGGCAATGCCAACTGCTTGCATTTCAGAAACACAGGTTTCTGGGGAATGGAGCCAGGCTGGTGGGAAACATCGTAAAACTCCCTTCTGCTTGGATATCTCAACCAAGGTGCAGCAGTAAATATTGTCAGAGAGGGTAGGGACTCCATATTTTTTGAGGGCAGTGACCCAACATTGAAAGAAAATGCTGCAGCAGTAACTCAGTGAATTTTTCTGAGGACCATGTTATGTCCCAGCTGTGTATGACTGCTGCCTGGGAGCTGAGGACTGGCATCAGGGTTCAGATCCATGTGAGTTTTAGAGTTTAGCTCTAAACTGAGATTCTCCTGAAGTTTTATGGAAAGCTTCCTGATATTATGTTACCTGTTAGAGGGATTTCAGGAGCTATTCACACAGAAGAGAGAATTAAGAACAGGAGTCTCCTCTGACCTATGATCAGGATGAATCCAGCACTGCAGACACAACTCAACCAGAACTGCTGTGTTTTTCACTGGAAATGGGCCAGCTATGCAGCTGAGGCATTATCAAAATGCACTGTCTGGGAGCAAGATCAGCCTGAATCTTCAAGATTACAATGGAAGTTGAATATCGAACAGAGGTTAGTCTGGATTTCATCACAAAAACATACATTTTATTCAGGCTAACCAAGGAAACAGGCTGAGACAGCACTTGGGATCTTGACTATGTGGGTACAGATGTACAACATATATATAGCAAGATCTGTATCAGCACAGCTCATCCCAGCATGCCAGGCCATGTCATTGCTGCAAATTGCACTGCTTGCTGATAGAGCTGCCTCTGTGATCAAAACTCCAGGAAAGGCTCGAGGTACTGAATGGACACTGAGCAGAAGTTAACCCAGCTGGATGCTGGCCATCTAAAACCTAGATGCCTGGTCCTATCTGTTCATTTTGGAGCTCTCTGCAGGAAAAAAAAAAAAAAAAAAAAAAAAAAAAAAAAAAAAAAAAAAAAAAAAAAAAAA
>VZRH01003617.1:1580430-1594595 GCA_013397555.1 Urocynchramus pylzowi
ATTTGGGGGGGTTAGGGAGAGGGCTTATAGGTCTTTGCTTCCCAAAGTGACCTTGAAGCAGAAATTTTGAACATGGCATAAGCCTATTTTGTCCAATTTTGTAGAGCTTCTGTTTTCCCAGGACTGTAGTCAGTGTGTCAGTTTGCCTGAGGGAATGTGCACATATTATATTGGTAGGTCTGCAGCTGGGCATTGATAACAACTGTCACTGGTTCAGCCAAGCTAGAAACAATGGAAAAAAATCTCATGATGAACGCACAAAACTTGGCTGCAATTTTGCAAGCACAAGTAGTTTTGGAACTTCAGACAAGCTTCTAAAGGTCTGGATCCAGGTCCAAACAAAACCCAGGTTTTAAAATTATGAAGCTTGTGCATTAATAACATTCATATATTTGCTTCCACTTGGAAATACTAAACATTTTATGGATTTTCACATGCCCCAGTTGGTTCTCTGTGCTGGCTGGGATTGTTAGAGTCCCTCTGCCTTTGCAACTATATAGACATCAATAAAGATGAATAAAGCTGGGCAGTCAGATTCTAATTTATGCTAATCATGTTGGATGGCTCAGGGCACTTCAGCACACATGCTTAGCCAGTGACCTTTCACACTCCCCTTTCTAGATCAAAGCACTTTATTCGTCCCCTTCCAAGAAAATCACAAAGACAAAATTCCCATTCAGCATGCCTTTATTAATCTACAAAGGGCCAAATCCTGACGCCTTTAATCTGCTCCTCCTCATCACTGCCATGATTTAAAGAGTAGAGCATTGCCATCAGAGTTCTGGCCCCAAAATCAACATGCAGAATGGCCAAATTCTCAGTAGACATAAATGAAGATGGGACCACTGCCTTCAGACAGGATCTATCTCACAGTTATTTCCTTGAGGCTAAACCCTCTCTCTGTGGAACTGATAAACCCCTGATCCATCTTTTATTTTGCTGTTTTCAGCTGAACCCTCACTGTCTTCTTGCAGTGATTCGTTGCACTGGCTCTCTCCCGGTTTGGTTTGACCTTCAGAGAGGTGCCCAGGCCTGAGCAGGTCCTTAGTGTGCGATAGGGCCTAATTAGATAACACAAATCTAGGCTTCTGGTAATACAGATTTCTTCAAAACAAAGCACATTTAGAAAATTCCTACCAATGTACATGCGAGAGGATCTATTTGTTGCAATCTGTTCGGGTCTCTGAGTCTCGTTCTCAGGCTGTAACAGGCGAACTCCCACAAAACCCACTTCCAATTTACAACTGTGTCAAGGAGAGCAGAATCAGGGCATCTGATACACACACATCAGAATAAAAAGCATTTTCAGCAATTGCAGATTGGTCACAATTTCAGTTTTCCTCCTCCTGATTAATTTCCATACTTCTAAAAAGTCAAACTTCTGTTCACTCCTTATGGTTTATGCTTGCTTATATTTGATGCTGTCTGAGTGCACTTTAGAATACAAAGAAAACTCAGTTTCTTTCTCATGCTGAACTTCCTCTCCACTAATGTTTTCAGTCTGACTAAATTTCAATTAAAAATATGAGCAACTATTTAAAAAAAAAAATTTCATCAGTTCCAACAGCATTTAGTAGTTGCAGCAAGGATAAAGGGATATATTAAAAACATTGCAATGAATCTGTTTTCCTTAGCAGAATATGTTTTTCTACTGAGAACCTTTTCTCAATAATCCATGTTTTCCACAGTATTGTCTTTTTTAACTAAAAACATAAATAAAATTTAAAACTCAGTGTAATGACTAGTATTTGAAACAGCCAACAAACCTGATGTTTGAGTCCTGCTGAAAATACCAAGATTTTCCCCAGTAAGTGTACTTTTTTAGGACAGTTCAAGAAATGTCTCTTTTATTAATGTTTCACCTGGCACACAATATGCCAGCAGAAAAGCAATTAATAGATACTGATAATTATCTGAGATTGAAATTTCTGCTTATATTACTTTTTAATGGTGGTTTTGAAATATTAAAAGCAAGGAAATGGGCAGATCAGATGACTGATTCAGATGTAATGCCATGGAGGGATTTAATAAAATGAAGATGAATATGTGCTTTTAATGAACTAGGACAGAGCTAATATGTTAATGAAACATTACTTTTCAGACATCTGTCCAGAGAGAAGTTCCTTTCTCCTGCTAGTTTGAATCAAAGTTCAATTGGAGCTGTTTATTGCATGCTTTAGAGCACCAGACAACAAAGGAGGATCTTTTGAACCACTACTGCCTTGTGCCTGTTTGGTGCAGTGACATTTTGCTGCAGACCATCAAACACCACTGACCTCAGCACATGCTGTGGGTGCTCCAAAGGTGGTTATTTGACGTGCTCAGAGCTCTCCTGAAGGGCCTGCAATGGCTCTGAGGGGTGTGAAAAAATAAAAATTTCCTAGACATAAATGCACACTGGTACAAACGGTGCCACATTAAACTGCTACAGTCACAGCAAGTCAACATATGTGCAGACATACTGAGCTGAAAGGCTGTTATTTCATCTTCAGCTCACACTCTTGTGCCTGGCTTTTGAAAACACTCCCATTGTGTACAAGTTTGTGCTTACATGGATTTTTGCCTTATTTTGCAGCCTCTGTAGCGATTCATGGCCTCAGTCAGAGTTGTCCACATAGGGTCTGTAGGATGCCTGCAGGACAGAGGCACATTCTCATCTGGTTTGTGTGAGCTTGCATCATGTGATTAATGACTTCTGGTGATAAAAAATGTCATTGAATTAGTAGATGCTGCTGCAGTTCCATTTTATCCTCATAGCAAGAGCCTCAAAAACTTTTGTTGCAAACGTGCCAGCCAAAACAAAGGCCAATGTGATGTTTTAGGAGCTTTGGCTGCTCTGAAAGTTTTGTAGGTACAGTCACAGGCACTGAGAGCAGAAGGATAATTTTAATTCTGATTCCATATTTCACTATATTCCATGTTTTCTCTCTGTCCTTCCCCCCTTGTATGGCAGGGCTAAGAAAGAGCTCCTCTGATGCAACCACATGTATTTGCTGTATGGCCTTGACAAACTCCTTCTGTAGCCTGGGTCTCACTCAAATTTAGAGGGTCTTGCTGAAACTTAACTCCTATTTCTGAGCTGCTTTGAGCTGTTTGCTGCCAGATAAATTGTTTTTGACAAGTGCTAAAGAGGACCATGTTACTACCCCAGCTCAGGCCAAAGCATTTGGCAGCACAGTGAAGGATTTTCAGCCTACTGGCCTGGCTTGCACAATTTGAGTGCAATTCAGTGTCTCCTGGCAGGATGCTTACACTGTTGCCTGCCTGGGGATTTGTGCCAGCTGGAGGCTCCATTCCTGTAGAAGATGAAAGGGAGCCAGGTACCAAGTAGATGTTTTACCCCTGAAAGCCTCCTGCTGTGTTTGTTTTATTTAGAATGATTTTCTTGTTAGGGCTTATTTGCCTGAAGAACAGCATGACAATGGTAATCTCTTCGGGAATGATGCAGATGAGTTAATTATTAGTGAGCTTCTGGAAATGGATCCCCAACTCTTTGGTAGGAAGGTGGGCATGAGAGGCCTTGCAGAGAGTCAGCAATGGACAACTCCCTTATGAACCTCCCTGGTTTCAGAAAAGTGATGTTAGGCCTTGGAAACCCAAAATGGGATCTCTGCAGGAATGAGGGTGGCCATTGTCCTTCTGCACCCCTCCATCTAAATGAGGAAAACTTCAAATAAAACATCTGCAACAGAAAAATCTGGTTTGAGCAATTTAAGCTCATGTTACACTCTGACTGCAGCAATAGTCAAAGGAGATATCCTACAGAAATGAATAGGACTTATCTTCCCATGACTCAGGAAATCTGAACAGAGTAATCGGACAGGTGCTGCTCTTGCAGACATTTTTTCAGTTTCTGTTCTAAGTTCACATACTCCAAAGATGCTGTGCACTCTGCAGGCAGGGACCCACGTGTCCCTGGGCTTTATCTAACATCTAACCTTGATTTGATGCTATCTCAGAAGGGGAAGGTCAAGGAAAACTGCTATCTTTCCCCAGCAAATTGAGTAGATAACCAAAGTGCTGCAATACAATTTGGCAAAGGAGTATTCTGTTTAAAGTCAGGCAGTGGCATTGGCAGTGCTGCAAGGACACGAGCTCAGGAGGAGCTCTGGGCTGAGCAGCTCTGGGTGCCACAGAGCTGACACCAGCCAAGGCTATGGCCCAGGCAGCTCAGTGGCAAACAGGAGGCAAAGGTCCCATTCTGCCACTGGCATCCAGGCTGTGAGTGATCAGTGACCTTGGGGTCTGGGCTCAGTGTGGCAGCCAAGGCAGAAGGCCACCAGAGTGCACGTCACACAGGAAGAGCTGTCATACCTAGAATCACACACAGAACTGGGTTGGGATGGGCCACAAAGATCACCTAGTTCCAAACCCCCTGCCATGGGCAGGGATGCCACTCACTGCCCCAAACTGAAAAATGGAGTGAAAGGGTGAAGAAAAGAGTCTCCATCTTTCCCTCCAAGAGGAGCTGCTTCTTTCCAGCTCTTCAATGCCAGAAAGCAGACACACCCACAGGGAGTGTCTGGTCACTGTGGTCATGTCACACCACACACGCTCTGTCCCTCCCCTTCCTTGCCTGACCTGGAACTGATGGCAGCACTGCCACTGGCAGGGGACATGCTCACGTCAGGCCACCAGCAGGCCAAGGGGCAAACCCCACTTTTCCATGTCAGAGGCTCACCCACTTTCAAAATCAATAAGAACACACAGAATGACAAGTTATGGGGGAAGGTGCACTAACATCACTACTGAAATGAAGTAATCAGGAGGGAGAGAAATGAAAATTGAGGAGCTAGCCAGCTTTCCAGGGAAACTCAAAGGAGTTATATACATATATATACAGATATACAAATAGATATGTGTATATTTATATGCATCTATGTAGAAGAGGAGGATGGTTTAAGAAAAGAATTTGCAAAGTTCCTACATTTCATCTGGTATGCTATTTCCTCAGAATGTGAGTGACTGATGTGTGGAGGTTGCTACACATCTATTTCCTATCACAGACAGAGCTATTACTTAAGTAATCAATATTTAATCTCTATTAGGGAATGCCATTTTTAAACCTACTTTAAAAAGTGCATGTGCAGCACTTGATATAAATCACAGCCAGTCAAATCTGTGCTGGACTCAGAATCTTCTCCCATATTTTAAGGGAGGAACAAGATTTTTTATGGGAAGAAGAGGAAGGAAAGGAACTCAAACATCTTTGATAGTTCTGACTATTTCAGGCAATGGAATGAGTCCAAAATAGCACAGGCTTGATTCATACCCTGATTTTTGCAAGGGTGGTAGAGAACATGGGGAAAGGGTATCAGCATTTGTCCTGTGAGGAGTCAAAAACAGCAGCCAGAGCTGGCTGTAATGATCCCTCTCCTCTGCTCACAGAAAGGTTTGGTCAAAGCTGAAACATCTTGCAGAAGTATGTCAGCTCATAGCTGAAAGTGTTTGGAGCCTGACAGAGAGGAACTCAGCTACTAAAGGCTGATGAGGAATGTGGAGATTCAGAATTAATCTATTTACTGCCTAACTTGGGGTGATCCCAGAAGAAAATGCTGGTCTGGATCAAATAGTGCAGAAATTTAAATCAGTTCTGGTCAGACTCTTCTTGTTTCTTTTTCCAGTCATAGTTTCAAAGCCGCCCCAGGAGACCAAGTCACCAGGTTTGTGCAGCACCTCCAGCACTGAGCCTAAAATCCAAGAAAATCTTTTGTCTTTATTTTTATCCTTTAGATAAGATGTGAACTTCCCTGTTCCTGTGTCCCAGTGGTTGCTGGTGGCCAGACTGGTCCCAGTTACACCGGTGTGAGTGCAGGGTGTTCCTCTCTGCTCCCCCTGCTTCAGCCCTGCTGCTGTGCAGTCCAGCCCAGCTGCCTCCAGGCAGCACAGGGACTCCCATCTTATCCCTTTCAAAGACCTCCCTCCTCATCTAGCAATATAGATTTTTTATGCTAAAATGCCCTTTTTCATCACTCAGAGAATTCACCTACAGAAGGTGAATTCAGTAGGAACTGGGTGGTGTAATGTCCCTAGATTTGAAGTGAAAGTTCTGCCAGTTATAACCATATTTGAGGAAATCAAGAAAAAGGCAAAGATGAGACACAAAGGTGTGTGTCCAGCACTGAAAGATGCCCAACAGAGCAGTTGTTCTACCTTTTGCAATGATACAAACTCATGGCTGTTTTCATAGAAATATGCAGAGAATTGGGGCAAATGTAACAGCAAAGAGATGTTTTGTTTGGATGTGACTTGGCTAAAGGTTTTGAGAACACATTTAGGTATTCGGCATGAAGAAAAGCATGGGGGGGGGGGGGGGGGCTGAGATTTATCAGGAATAAACATTGAGTCAACAGAACTTCATTATTTACTGTCACAGTTGAAGGCCAGAAGAACGCACCAGGCACACAAAGGACACTCTGGCTCAAGGCTGCTGAAATTTAATGTTGTGCAATATTTCTGCAGATGTGGAATAACAAACTATTCCAAAAGCCAATGCTCAGTTCAGCTGAAAATCAGCAGAGAGAATGAGCATAGGACAGCATCAGAAGGAAATATGTAGCCTAATATATATTATGTGCCCTTGGTTTTGTTTGCCTCTAAGTCTCTGCTCTCACTGTCACCAAATCCATTGTGGCTTGCTCCTGGGCTTCTGTTTGGAGAGGATCTCAGCCTTTCTCATAATAATAATAATAAAAAAATAAATTAAAAAAGTAAAAAAAAAAAAAGGGCTCATTGTGACTGAGGGAATAATTTATTTCAGGATCTGCTCCTTATAGACAGTGCAGATGTGCCAGGGTTGGCTCTGGTCTATAAACAGCAGAGACACTGGATTTTATTCTCCAGGGTGAGGTAATTGTGTAAGGTAGTGACTGCTGTGGTCACCTCATCTCCTGCTTGGCACGATTCTGAGAGTGTATCTTGAGTTATTTCAAGACTGATGCTGTGTGCTGACTGGTTTGATCATCCTGCAGAGTCAGTCTATCAATGGACCCAGAGACTTCCATTGTGCCTGATCACACCTCTGGAGTTCTCTCATGTCTGCAAACAGCCCCTTCCAGGAGCTGCAGGGGAAAATGCAAGGAACACACAGCAAATGTACATGAAATAATTGGTGCACGAGGAAAAGCTTCAAGTCTCTTTGCTTGTGGGAGTTTCTTTCTCAGACTTGTAGGAGTTTGCATTCTCTCTGAAAAGGAATATTTTTGGTCTTGCTGGGGATGTTCTCAATAAGTAATGGATATGACTTCTTTCTTTTTTTTTTTTTTTTTAATTTGCCTGGAAAAAGGCAGTTTCACTTGTTTCCCCTCCTGGGAGAGGATGTGAGAACAAAACGCTCCCTGACAGAACTTAACCACTTTTTAAATGTTCTCCTGGAAATCTCAGGGATAGTGAGGATGAGGCAGATTTAATAAAATGATGAAACATACTTGACTAAATCTGTGATAGTGGAAAACACTTGCAGGAGTCACACAAGATAGATAGAACCCAAAATCTCCCCTTATTCTTTAGATTTTTCAATATCTAAGACTCCTTCTGTGTTTGGCTTAAGATTGAAGACTTGTTCATATTTCATAAAAAATGTTTGTCCTCACCTTCTTCAAGCAGTTTGTTTTAAATTCAGAGCTCTGTGTTGAGACACTTTATTTATGGTTGCA
This sequence comes from Urocynchramus pylzowi, assembly GCA_013397555.1. Taxonomy (NCBI): domain Eukaryota; kingdom Metazoa; phylum Chordata; class Aves; order Passeriformes; family Fringillidae; genus Urocynchramus; species Urocynchramus pylzowi. The sequence goes on from VZRH01003617.1 coordinate 1,588,086, forward strand.
ATATCAAGATAGGTCTTGGCAACATCTCCTCCTACAAGTATTTGTAAAATAGTTCAAACCATTGTGTATACACAGAGATACTGATTAATAGACACAAGACAGCAGAAACAGAGCTTTTCCAGCAATGTCTATGCAGCAGTTTTAAGCTGAAACTCTGTGATGCAGAGCCTTGCTCCAGAATTCACTGTTCCAGGCTTCTGCTCCAAACGGGGCTGTAAATTACCATTTCAATGGCTTAGCTTTAATTAACCATTTTCTCAAGTAAGATTCCAAATAGTAAAAGTGAAGGCTATGGGTATCAATTTCCAGGTTTTGTAGTATTTTGCAACTCTCTGCCTAATTTTGTGGGGTTTTATTACGTTTTCCATCTTTCCCTAATCCCATATAAATGATCAATATTTTTTTTTCAGCTCTAACTCCTAAGTGACTCTCTCTAAACCCTGTGTAATACCCAATATGTTTTGTTCCCATTTGAGGGTTTACATTATTTCAAACAAAAATGCAATCTCAGTGAAGTTGAAATGTATGGTTTTGGTTTCAGGGCTACCTCTTTCTGACATAAAACTACTAAGCCTTTATTGAAATATATATGATTCTACCATAAACGCCCCTTTTATAGAATGCACCTGGAGAATATAATGGAAAACATATTTGTTACTCTTACAAAACCGAGCAACTGTTCTCTAATAATATATAGTCCATTTGATATTTAAAAGGTCATAATTTTACACAAAGAAAAGAAAAATGCAGGCAGGGTAAAAAGTAACATTAAAAAATGTATCTGCACATCTCACACATCTGCTTTTGTATAGGGCTGACAGGAGCATCTGACTCCATGCAGCTCCCTCTAATCACACACAGACCACGAGGCCATCTCTGTACCTCACTGCCCCTCAGATTCAGCATTTCCCAGTCCAAAACAATTTCACCTCTCAGTCCCTTGGGAGATAAGAACATGATTCCCATTTTTTCTTTTTCGGTGGGGAGAACTGAAGTGTGGGATGGATAAACACATTTCCAAATGCCACACGGGAAGCCTGCAGGAGAGCTGGAGCAGACCCAGCTTTGCCAAGTGTAAGATCAGGTTCAAAGAGCCTCATCTGAATGGCTGCACATAACATGAATTAGGAGCCCCAGGAAAGCACGTGCTACCTGACAGTGCAGGAGTGGGAACCACTCCATAGAGGAATACAAACCTTCTGTACCTGGAAAGCAAAGTTCAACAGCTGTAACAGCTCTCCTGGCCCTGGCATCAAGTCCTGATCGTGGATGTGCAGCACCAACAAGGAGGAAGTGCATGCCTGGAACAGGTCTAAAGTATCACCCTTCTTCCTGTCAAACTGTACAGGGAATCACAACAACCTCTGAGATTTTCCTCACCTAATTTACACTTACAGAAATGGAGACCCTATTTGTACTTTAAGTACTGGGAGGCCTCCCTGCCCCTTTGAGGCATTCCAGTAGTGGAAGGAGGCTTACAAAAACGAGGGAGAGTGATCCTTTGCATAGGCAGACAGTGATAGGACAAGGGGAAACTGGTTTCAAACTAAAACAGGGGAAATTTAAATCAGCTATTAGGGTGAAATGCATTCCTCAAAGGTTGGTGGGGCACTGAAACTGTTGCCCAGAGAAGCTGTGGATATCCCATCCCTGGAAATGTTTGAGGCCAGGTTGGATGGAGCTTGGAACAACCTGCTCTTGTGGGTGGCCCATGGCAGGGTGGTTGTAACCAGGTAACCTTTATGGTCCCTTCCAACCCAAGTCTTTCTATGATTCTGTGCATGACAGCTCTTACTGTGTGACATACACCCACATGGGTTTCTCCCTTTTGAGCCTGGTTTTTTTTAAGATTAATGGTGAAATTCCCACCAATGAGCTCAGACTCACCCTAATGGCTTAGGGCATAAACAAAATTGAAGGATTCAGGAGCCACAGTAATTAGGATGGAGAAGAAGGTGCTGCTAAGCTTTTGGAAAAGACTCGTGCCCTCGGTGTTCTTGTTCTATTTCTCAGTGAATTCATGTGTAAAATATTATTATTATGTTCCATCTCTCTTTTTTTTTTTTTTTTCCTGAACTTTGGCTGTGCTTTTGTGTCACACCAAACACAATTCCTGCTCATCAGAAATTCAGTCTGGCAAGAAGTATTGTTTACTTAGACAGAAGTCTGTGTGTGTAGGTGATATAATCACCCCTCCACGAAAGCCCCATGCCACAACATTGTTGGGGGAAGGATGGCTCCTGTTCATGAGATACAGGTTGCATATGGCATTGTCAGCTTGTTCTGGGCAAAATGTGGAGAATTTTCTCTCCCCTGCCCCATTTAGTAGTAATGATGAATTTGGCTTAACAAGGAAGAAATTGGTCCCTCTGGTCTTTCTGTCTTTGTTTTCTTCTTTTATTTAAAAAAAAAAATTCTTTATTTTTCAGTAACTTTAAGAAGTTTTTGGCTTCACTGCCTTTGATTACAAAAGTGTGATGAACAACAATTTGTTATATGCAGCAACTTGCATTAGTGCATCAAATATGCTGGGGTTCCTTACAACTTTTATGGAAAAAATGTTTTCCTTCAATACAAACACTTTCTTTCCTTGAAGACAACAAACAACTCCAGAGCTGAGCTCTGCAGCAAACGCTGTCTCCAGAAGCTGAGGGCTCCATGATGCAAATCCTGATAGGGACCCTACAGCCCTTGCTCCCTGCCTGGCATGGGAGGCTGCCTGGTCCTGGACATGCTGGGAGATCCCCCTGCTCAGGTCCTGGTCTGATGGGCTCGTCCTTCCAGCTGCTCTTCATTTTCCTTCCCTCTCAATGTCAGTTTATCTCCCCCCCTTCAAATCTCTGCCCCTTCCTTTGTTTTTCCTTTCAACTAATCCCTTCCTGCTTTTCCCCTGGCCCCTTCTGTGTTACATACACACACACACTTTTCTATCCAGGGAAGTTAATTTAGATTAAGGGAAGGGATAGATTTAAGAAAGAATAGTTATCCCTTAAAAGCTACACACAGAGATGCCCTAATTCTGGAACAAAAGCATTTTCAAATGAACACAATTCTTTGTATGCAGCAAATTAAACCAATTGAGTTTGAAATCCTTCTGCTAGGATTGCAAGTGCTCATCTGATCATGCACAAATTTAATTGGGAACATCTCCCCATGCCAAATTTGCCATAAAGACAAGATCCTGTTCCACTCCCAGGCTTGCACGGATACCCCTCCAAACCATTCAAAGAAAGCAATACATCTGCTTCCCAGCCATCCATGAAGAAATCAGGGAGCTAACATAATATTTGCAAGCCAAACTCGGCTCACTCTTCTGCACATTCATCTGTTTAGACTGCTAACTCTGGGGTGAGAAAAGTTTCTCCCTCTGTTTTTTATGTGGTGCCTGGCACAGAGAGATCCCAGCCTTCATTGTCAGGCCATGGCACAGCAAAGAAAGAATTCAGAAAAAAGTGTTGTGCTTTCACAAGTGCCTCCCTGTTCTAGGCAAACTGAACTCCCTGTGACATCTGCGGGGCAGCAGTTTTCAACCCACCTGACTTTAGGAACCAGACTTAGCCAGCTGCCCTCAGAGACCTTCTTCACAGAAAAGTGGGAGAAATGGGCTTCTCTAGAGATATGAGAGAAAATATTCAGAGCAGAAACCACAAAACTTCTCCCCAGCAAGCCTGAGAGCCACAGGATTGATCTTGCCTCAGTTAAGTGCCTCGGGCTGTATTTCCAGATACACCTACAGGCACCTTCCCCTGACACTGAGGAAATTTTATGAAAAAAAAAGAAGAATGCAACAAACAGAAAAGGGGTGAGAAGAGAACATGCCTCAAATTTACATGGAGCAAAATCATGAAAGTTGAACTGAGCGAAGGTTAATATCCAGCTGGACTAGCCAAGTCTTCAGGCAGTGAGTAATTCCATGGCTGCTCATGTGCTCAGTGAGTGGCCACTTTTTTTTTATGGTGGTGTTGGGGTGCAGCCTTTGGTTTCCCTACCCCAAGACAACAACTAAGTGTACCACACCAGCAGAAACCTCAGTGCAACACTGGGCAGTCCTGCAAGGAGCTCCCAGCCCCAGCATCTCAGCTGTCTAGTGAGATCTTGGATTAACTCCTGAGTGCAGTATCTGGAGATCCCAAGGCAACAGCTGATTGAAGGATTGAAGCTGTGCTGGTTCAGCTGTCCACGTGTTGTGAATGAGGAGTCACAGAAAATAGGTACTTGACTACAAAGAGAAGCCAAGCTACCCTGACTTCTTCCATGGTCACTCACTGTTCTGCTGCTTGCACTGAGACAAAATGTGCTCATCAAGGCCAGAGCTGTCACCCACAAACTGAAGGCATGGCACCCCTTGTGGTGGCTGTGTCCATGGTGCCTGAACAACTTTGGACAATAACCCAGAGGACAAAGCCCAGCCTCTAAGGTAATGGCTTTGGAACAGCTCTTTGACTTTGGCAGCAATCTGGGATAATGATCCCTGGCATTAAGATTTGCAGCTAACAGAGTTTTGCTGTATATCTGGTTGCCTGTCTGTAGATGACATTTGCTACTTGCTTTGCAGGAGGAGCCCCACACAAACAGCAGCATGTTTTCCTATCTCTGTCAATCTCTGCTATGAACTTCTGTGGGACACGAGTTACATCCTGCTTCACAATTACTTTCCAGTGCTCACAAGAACACTTCTCAGCCTGAAAAGCTGGTTGGAAAGCTGGCCAGACCTTTCTTTACTATTGGCAAATCCACTGAAGTTCCAGATTTAATGGGAGGGACAGGAAATGACCTGTAGCATCAACAACCATTGACATTAATTTCAGCTGAAAGGGAACACCAGCAGCCGAATACTCGTGCAAGCTCATTTCCTCTCCACAGCTGTCGCAGTCTCCAGTTCAGCTGAACTGCAGTTCAGGGCTGTGGTGGGACTTGGTGGTCACATCTATGCTTGTAAAGTAAACAAGAGCACAGCACACTTTGTGTTCTTGTCCTAGATCAATTTATATTCTGGCCCAGGCATGGTGACTGCCTCTGGGGAGAGAATGTCAGCTGGGTTTCTCCAGGGTATCTTGGGAATGATGGCTCCTCAGCAGCTCAAGCTATCATGCTTAGTGGTCCCAGAGGTCCCACACAGCCACATGTCCCTCTTCTCTCTTGCACTCACCCTTCAGCTTTCTGAGCCATCCCAATCTCTTACAGCACCTTGTCAGCGTCACCCACAAGCTCATGGACAAATTATTATGCTGGTGGCCCCAAGTGAGATTCTGATCTCTGAGTCTCAGAAGTCAGTCTGAAAAGGCAATGGATTTGCCCTGAGAGAAAAACAAACCAATATCTTCCTGAAAAAAATCCAACAACAGCCCATACATGTTTAGGAACAGGCCTGTGGCTGCCCAAGACCCAGGGGCTGTATGATCTCCTGCAGTTATTAGTGGTCTAGGGAAAAGTGTCCCTGCCCATGACAGGGAGTTGGAACAAGATGACCTTTAAGGTTCCTTATAACCCAAACCAGTGTGTGATTCTGTGATTCCATGAAGACAGGGACATCTGTGAGCAGTTGAAGTGCAATTCCAATTAGTGCCCTGTTTTATTGCAGGTGTTAAATGGCCAATCCAAACTGCTATTACCAGTCCAGGATTGCTAATGCTTCAGGCATGAAGTACCAGGCAGGTTATTGGAAATCATGCTGAGTTCATCTATCTATAAATTGAACAACCATTTATTTTGTTCATTAAGGAGATTTCATACGAGAAAATAAACCTGGAAGAGTCAGAAACCTCAGGCTTAACATAACAACCTTAGTTATGTTCCAGCTAAGGGCATTGTGGGGGTTTCCTCACCTCTAGCTATGAAGCCCATGAACTCCAGAAATCCTTCCTCATACCATAGATACTGGGATCTCTTGTGCTTGGCCCAAAAGAAGCCCACAGGTGTCCACTGCTGGCTTGTCTCTTGGTCTAGGCTCTCATAAAGCATCCACAGACGTTTGCTTTGGGGCTGAAGCCTCTTCTCAAGCACCTCAGTGCCAGTAGCTCTCACAGCACGCTGCTTTGCTGAACTGGCAGGAAGCTTCTCTGGATATTTTTTGTTATTTGGAGAGTGATTTTCTCATGAATTGAAATAAATGATTGAACTTGTTTATGCTATGTCATGGAGGGGGATAAAGCCACCTATGCAGTTTCTCCTGTTCTGTTACATATACCTGTACCAAACAGGTGCTTTGGAAAATCCCCCCTGAAACTGGAGCTATAAAGTCAGCAGTTAATCTCAGGGGATGATCTTCAGCCAGTGCCAGTCAGCAGCACCTCTGCATGTGCTGGCTCAGGGTTTGGCCCCAGCATCAGGGGACTGCTGTGCAGCAGGGGACCAGAAAAGGGCCCAGAAAAGGAGATGCTGCTGCCATGGGGACTCTCTGAGCTCCTGAGGGATTAGCAGGTCCCATGCCAGACTGGAGCTGTGGGGAAATCAGGTGCATTTTTATTGCTGAAAATATTTGAGGGGCCAAAAAAAAAAAAAAAAAAAAAA
>VZRH01003617.1:1595217-1612785 GCA_013397555.1 Urocynchramus pylzowi
TTTTCTAAGGTTTTAGAAATTTTTTTTTTTTTTTTTTTTTTTTCAGCAGTAGATGGAGTAGGGTGAGGGAATAATGAGCATAAAAATGTGAATTAGAAAGGAAGGTAGGGAGGAAGGAAGGAAAGAAAGAAGAAAAGTAATTAAAAATCTAACTCATTTAGAAATGGCTTTTCAAAAATCTTACATTTCTGGTAAAAATTAAAAAGCAATTGAAAATTATTTTTCTGCAAAATATTTTCTTATTGATGAATCACATCTTAAGTATACTTGTGGAGTCAAAAATGTTTGCTTTCATCCTTATTTATATCTGCATTAAATGACAGCAAGCTGAGATGTGGGAAATTGCTTTGATGGAAGTCATTTTCTGAAATCTGTGTATTGCTTAAATTCCATTCCAGATCTGTTTTAGACCTACCCAAATTGAACGAAACCTGCAAAGTGTTTGAATTTCACCCATCACTGCTGGTAATCCCTCTTTTCTTCCTGTCACAAAAGAAGAAAGTTTTCATCTGTGTCCCTGGGAGGCATCAGAAAGATGAAGCCCCTCCTTACCCCTCATTTAACTTTTTTGAGAAGATTCAGCTTCCAGGATGCTCAGGTATTGCTGGCTGGACTGTGCAAAGGACTCTGAGGTGTGTGTGTGTCTTCCCCTCCAACTCCAGGCAGCATCTGTGCAGGTAATAACCTTTTGGGCTGTGATTTGAGACGTGAATTTCACGCTGTTCCAGTGGGACATAGACCCTGGTCCTAAGCTGATCCTCCCTCCAAGGCAGACCTGGCCTGTGCCCCCCACAGATGCTGAGGTGTGAGCAGAGCCAGTGCCCAGTGATGTCCTGCACTGCACTCTCCACAGCCCGTCAGCCTTAGCTCTGCCCTGAGCCAGGGGAGGCATTTCTGGCTTCAATAGCCTTTCAGTGATTTTCCTTCCACAATTGTATGTGGTAGCCCTATGGCAAAGAGCTCCCCCTCTTAACTACACAGTGGGGAAAATGGCTCTTCTTTTGTTCCTTTTTTTTCTCTGAACTTGCCACTAACTGGTTTCATCTGATGTCCCCTGGCTCTTGTATTAGAAAAGACAGCAAACAGTCGTCTTCTATTCATATTTTCCAGTCTTGCGATCTCTATCATATCCCCTTCAGTGGTGTCTTTCCCAGCCTGGGGAATCAGAGTCCATTTAATTGCACTCCTAGTCTGTTTGAGAATTGAATTAATCTGTTTAATTATCTGTTTAGTCTATTCTTAATCTATTGTTAGGGTTTGATGGCCTGGAGCCACCCTGGTGTCTGGTCTGTGCTAGACTGCTTTATAGGGCCCACCAAGAAGGAGAACCTTCAGCTCAGCAGAGGCTGAATCCATCTCATGGCATCTTGGATACCAAAGCCCACCCTGAACTACTTTTGAAGGATGCCAGTCCCACTCATTGACTTGACAGGCAGGCTAAAATGGTTCTTTTCCTCATTCAGTCTGATAACAGCAATGCCAAAAATGACAAGCCTGGGCCCATGAACACCTTTGCCACAACAAAAGGCAGTGCTCAGTGAGGGGATGTGCCCTTCAGTAGAGCAGGGAGCAGACCCAAGCAAGACACCCTTCCCTCTCTCTCTGGTCATCACCCTTTGGGTTTTGCCCCAGCCCAAATTGTGCATCCCTTGTGCATCCACCCCTCTGCAGTCAGCATCCCATGACCTTATAAGTGACTCTGGTGCTGAGGTGGCTGCTCACTAGTGGGGTGCTGTGAGCCTGCCCACAGTGCTCTGCACCAGCCCACACTGCTAATTGTTTTTCCTAACTGGTTTTCTCTCCTATTTCTAATTAATTCAGTCCCGCTCATTTACGATCGCGTTAAGTGGCACGCGATAATGAGCAGCCGAGGAAAGCCTCGCTGGAGCAGAGGGAGGAGGGCTCAGCATCTGCCAGAAGCTTTGCAGGATCCAGCCTCTAAGTGGCTGCAATTCCGTGACGATTTAGCTTATTTGACCTGCAAAATGTACCCCTGGAACTTGTGCTTGCAGCTGTCTCTCATGCACACCTCCTCAGCATCAAAAACTGCTTATGCCTTCTTTTCATCTGCACCAGATGCTGGCTGTGACACCAGGGGCCTGTCTTTTTTTTCCATGCCATCCACACAGGACTTGACAGAGTGAAGAAGAAAGGTACTTCTACCTTGGATAGACCTGCCAAACGTGCCCTGAAGACCCCACACCCTGTGTCTGCTAATTGCACCAACATTGTCTTGCAGCATAAACCACTCCAGCTCTCTGTTTTCTTTCAAAGTGTATTTGTTTTACAGCTGACATGTTTATATATGTTAACTGTTTGCTATAGATATCTGTCAGCTTCAACTGGCAAAACCAAAAAAAAAAAAAAAGAAAGAAAAAAGAAAAAGAGGGGTTGGCTCTAAGCCAGAGGTATGTTTCTTAAAAGCACTTTGCTTTTTGTCACATGGTTTTGCATAGAAAGAAAAGTGAGAGGGATGGTGGACTTGCAGAGGATATTGTGCTTTAAATACTGTGAAAGAATTTAATACAAAAATGTACTCTACTTTTCAGATATTAGCCCAAGAACCATAAAAAGTTATTTTATAGTCTTAGAAATTATACACAAACATTGGTATACTGTTTGTCATAAAAACTGCCCTAAGGAGGGAATCACGCATTATGCTTTTCGAAATATGACATTTATGAGCTGCCTCTGATTGTTACCAGAATGTTTTTTAATGAAATAGAAAATGTGTGTCTGTGTGTTCACGTGTGTGTGTGTGTTTGTGTGTACATACAATAAGAGGATATGTCACTGAGAAAGAAACTACTACTAGGAAATGTTCTTTACACAACCCAGAGGTTTTCATCTTTCTCCCATTCAAAGAACAAAGACCACAACCCCTCCTGCCAGTAAGAGGAAAGGCAGAAGTGTCCATTTCTTCAAACTTGGAAAGAAATCAGCAACATTTCCTGAGATTTTTTTCTTCCTTGCTTTCCTCTCAAATGAGAATACGAGCTAGTGATGTGCAAAATCCTCTTCCCTTTGAGATAAAACTGCAACACTTCAGGATGAAGGTGGAGGGACATGAATCTGTCCCCAGGCCAACAGTGTTGGCTCAGGTTTCTCTTATATGTTTAAAAAGGTCTTTAACTGGAATTACATTATGCTTATGTCTTCTGCCAGTCCTTACACCCAGTGCCTAATTGCTCCTGGTTGATGGGGTTCACTGTCTCCTTTTTACACTGTGAGATGAACAGGCTCGTCATGATGACACATTTTTTTCTGCTGGACTGTTTCTCCACCTTCCCTGCCCAAAAGCAGGGTGGGAAGTCAGACAGTGACTCATCCTATGCACTCTTGCTTTTAAGAGTGTCTGAAGTTTTTCCAAAGAGGCAGTCTTTGTCTCTTTGAGAAAGACTTAAGTTGTTTTGCATCATTTTCTGAGCTGAGTTCCAGGTATTTTTTATTTTACTGCATGGGACTGCTCCTCAAAGTGAAGAAAGCCACCAAATCTTTCCAGATAGACTGTGTTTTCCTTCATTTATGGTCAGGGCAGGGCTGAGCCCAAGCTAATGACCCCAAATGAGACACAAATTAATGCTGCTTGGGCACAGAACCATATTCTTGCAACCTGGCAGCATCTGAGCCATTAACAATGGGTGCTTGAGCTGAAATTGGACCTGTTTAGAAGACATGATGGAAGACTTTGTGCCTGCAGTTATGGAGTGAGGGGTCCAGATGCCTGGGATCTGTTTGTGTCTGTTATTTGCAGCTCAGTGATTTATTAGCAGGACTCTGGACACAGACCATACTGGACAACCCCTTCTTAGATCTTGGGCTTCAGACAGCAGGGAAGGCAGACAGACTGTTTGCAAGGGAATCAAAAGCACTTTGAGTCTTAACTGCTGCCTGAGTCATCTCACAAAAGGCATACAGTACAGCAAACTGTTGCCCTGCAGACAAATTTCATACAAAATGACTGTATAAAGCACCAATGTTTATACATGAGGCTGATGTGGGTTGAAGGGCTGTTTGAAATGACTGTGGATAGTTATGTAATTATTTGAGAACAGTAGAGCATAATAAGTTAACATAAACATTGAAGAAGACAGTATGAGTTCACTGGATGCTTACGTGAATCTGTCATCTTTCTTACAAATGCCTTTTTTAAAATATAAACCATGTACTTTGTGGCTAAGAAATCATAGGTGCCCAGTTCTGTTTGATGGGGAAACAGGGAGATGGATGGGCAAGGGGGAAATCACTCATCTCCATCTGAAAGGGCTGCTGGGCATTTGGTCTTTGCCAGCTCCTTGGACAATTCCTTGATGTCCAGCTTGATTGGGTACCAGGTTTGAATCTGACTCTTGGTTAATCCTGGCATGTAAGATGAGCTCTACAACAATGTGTGGAAATAACTGGTATGTGAGGCAGAAAGTGATAGCAAAGGTTGTGTGGAGGTAATGCCTGGGTGAACCACGTGGATTTCACAAGCCCCAGAGCATCATCAAGGATGTAAAACAGGCAGTGCCTCCTTATGGGTGACTGGGGGCAGGTCTGCTCTAGTGATTTAAGTGACAAGTAGGTTGCTTTTTCCATTTAATGTGGTATTAACCAGAATGGCAGAAATTATGATGTGAAATCTTTTGAAAGGATAATAACTAAGAATGATAATCTTGTGGTTAGTGCATCTGACTGCCTTCCCAGAGAGGCTTCCTTTTCAACATGACATATTTCTGATAAAATATCCACTCTCTCACTGATCTATTTCTCCATTTCGAGTATATAAGGATCTATACTAAAAATATGGTGTTTTTCTAGCTTTTTCTTTTTTCAGATTGAAAGTTCTTCAGGGAGAAGCTTTGTGCTGTCACAGCACCTGACACATGGAGTCATTTTTCACAGGAAGCCCCTGTGTTTGAAAGATCACATTTTCAAATTTTCTTTCTCCCCCTCTCTAGCTGAAATCATGTTTTTTATGCAAAAAGTGAGTAATTCATCTGAAAAAAAAAAAAAAAAGTGTTGTTTATTTTTTTTTTTCCTCAAAGGCAGACCCCTTATTTTTGACTGCATGATATGCTATGTGTGAATAGTAGCCTGGCATCCAACAAATGAAAAGGATATGGTTTAAATAATGATTACAGTAGTACAGCTTCTCATTTCTTCAAAATCAAGTATACTATAATCCAATGTTGGTGTAATTCCTCACAGGTCTGAAAGTATGTGACAGCTGACATACACCACTGAGTACAAATAAGGCATAGTCAGGGTCTCTTCCTGGAAAAATTAACTTAGAATTGTTATTCTCTGGACCAGAGCTTGCATTTTTTAGTATGTACATCTCTCTTAAACAACAAACGAAACAATGATGCTGGAAGAATATAAGAACACAAAGAAGGAAAACAAGGCAGTTTCAAGCCTGATAAGGCTTTTGTTTTGTTCTTTGTTTTTATTTAGTTATTGCACGGTGTATCTCCCCATGCTAAGCATGGAAAGATGAGAAGAGTGGTATCTACATCAGCAAGCTGGTGGGATGTGTAAAAGTGAAAAGTGAGGCTGGGAATCAGGATTAAAACCCACTTTGGCTGTGGCTGGTTTGTTGTCACAGAAATTCAATGTCACTGTGACTTTACACCATTAGGAAGAGCTGTAGCATTCCTGAGAAAAGTCACAGCAGTTATTCCACCTAGGAGAAACTGTCCAGAGTAGAATCACAGAATCACAGAATTGATATTAAAGATCATCTCCTTCCAACCTCCATGTCATGGGCAGGGACATCTTTGACTAAATCAGGTGGCTCAGAGCCCCATCCAGCCTGGCTTTGAGCACTTTCAAGGATGGGGCATCCACAGCTTCTCTGGTCTAGGAACCAGCTTTTCTTGTAGCCATATCTGAAGGTTTCCAGGTTCTTCTTTACATCATTGAGCTGCTGTTTCCAGAGCTCTAAGCTGCCACCTGCCACCCAGCAGCAATGCTGAGGCTGTCTTTGCAGTCTGCATCACAGAGGGAAGCTCAGTCTTCCCAGGCAAAAACGGTCTTGACATGACTTCACAGTACAAAAAAGTTCAAAAGGTTTTGTTTTCACTCCAAGGCAGATCCAAAACACATTTTGAAACTTTGAAAGTCATCATGAAATGGATTCACTGTCTTCCTGCCAGCTACAGTCAGCTGGTTGGGATGCAGAAAAAAAGAGCCGAGTTGCTGTAAAACACCCAAAACAGAGGAGAGCACAATTTTGTTTACAGTGACCCAAACTTCTAAAACTCTTCTTGAAATGAAAACCCACTAAGAGCTGTTCTCAATTAATGGGACATTTGTGAGCACAACCACACGTAGACAAGTTTGGGCTGGTCCTAGTCCACACTGTAAGGGGGCAGCTGCTTTGAATTCTGGTACATTAAAGTGGCTGAAGGCAGAACTGGACCTGCTGAGAATGGCAGTGCAAAGATCCTGCCATGCATTTGGCAAAAGGCCACACAGACTGCTGCAAATCATTTGGGAAGCTCAAGGGGTGAGGTTTGGCCCTGGAGGAGCCTTGTCCTCCTCCTGCCAGGGCATGGGAATTCATTCTGCCTTTCGCAGACTAGCCCACTGCAATAGGACAAGCACCTTTGCATTTCCAAGGGGATGTCTTCATTATGAGATCTGGAAGTGGTCCCACCTCAAGGTTTGGTTTGGGTTTTCTTTTAGTACTTCAGTATCTTCATTTTCTACTCACCCAGAGAGTTCAGAGCTGCCTTTTGCCAGCCTTATCCTGTCGGTGATGTTGGTGCTTCACACTCCCCTCTCTTCAAACTGGGAACTGAACATTAAATTTAGGGGAGAAATTACTCCCATCACACTTAACAGTAGTTTTAATATGCTGGGATCTCAGTAGATTTCTCAAGGCTTAAACCAGTATTATTGAGAGCAATGTAAATCCCTGAGAACAGAGCTGATGATTCTCCTGGAATGGGGAGTCTTATCCTTATTTTAACACAGGTTTCTAAAACAAAGACAGCCATATGCTTAGAGCTGAATGAGGCTGTTGTTACCCAGAAAGAGACCTTCTCTCCAAGGCTTACACCATGTTTTCTTAAATTTTTGAAGGACAAAACCCAGCTATTTTAATGAACCTAACTCAATAATTCCTAATCCTTAAATTAAACACTAACAGTGAAGCTCAAAAACTGGCCTCCCAAGTTTCAAAACACAAATCATGACCAGAACCCATTGGTAAACATTCCTGAAAATAAGTTTTGTTTTGTTTTCCCCCTCATGCTCTGCTGAACCTTGGAAAAACTAACTCACTCCTAATATTAATCCTAGTATAAACAGATTAGGAGCTCCCCTTCCCCCTGCTCTGCAAAAAATAATGCCTGTGAAAAGACATTTTTTCACATCAATGGAACCTGAACATTTGTCTATTTTATGGACATCTTAAAAGCAAATTCTCTCTTATTTTCTTATTTTGAAGCCTGAGACAAAAGTTTAATGTCTTATACGAAAGGTGATACTTTTTTTTGCATCCATTTGATTAACAGGATTTGTGGCTTTATCAGAAAGAGCAGATCTGGCCCTTTTCCTCCTTAAATGAGGGTGTGCCAAGCATCCAGTTGGAGATATCTCCCTGTTCCTTTCTCAGCAGCAGTGTGTGACACAACCCATTAGTAGCTGAACGAATGCTGGGGAAGAGTCTTTTCAGCCAGACATCTGAGCTGTGGTTTGATTCCTCACAATTCATTAACTTTGAGGTGTTATTTCAGCAGCTCCATGGGCTCTTCATCTGGCTTTTTTTCTCTGCTTTCCTGCCCTTGAGGCAACACTAATGGCAATGGAGAGAAGCAGCTTTCCTCCTTGCAGATCTTGTACCAAAATTCCAGTGATGTACAAGGGGGTCCTTTCCCACCCAAGCTCAGTGTGATTGATGTGGCCTTTAATGTGTGTGATTCCCATGGCTTGGGCTTGGTATGTTTACCCAAGGTATAAGGTGAAGTATTATCCAGGGAAATTAGAACATGGCTTTATCACATTGCAAACACTGGCAGAGAAAGTTTCCCTGGAGAAGCCGAGGTTGCTGGCGGATGCTCTGCTCTGCCTGTGTGGATCAGACACCCCCAAGGAGGATAATGCACCTCCCTGTATCGCACATGACTTACAAATCTCAGCTAACAGCATGTGCTCCAGATTTACAGCCAAAAATGGACATCTTGGGGTATGGAGAACTGCAGTTTATGAACATTTGGTTTTATGTTGGGTCAGACAGAGTTAAAGACAATCTTGGAGCATAGATTGGGCCATCTGTTATCAAGGGAATGGCTGATCAGAAAGTGTTTGTACTTTAACACTTCAGGCTCAACTCCTGCAAATGCCAAAGCTTGGAAATGACTTTATTTCTGCATGTGAAGATGTTGTTCACAGATATAAACTTTGTAAGCTGAGTGTGTTTGAATTAGGAAGGTGGCTAGGCAAGGCAGGTACTGAGGCGGAAGAAAGAAGGAAACAAACAAGGAAAAAGCAAAAAGAGAAAAAGATAAAAATAAAAGGATGACAGAAAGATATCAGTTAAAAGGGAAAAATCTGAGCAGATATTAGAAGTTTTGACAGATTCTAGGAGGTGCCAGACCATTCTCCAGGCCATTATTCGTGGGTCTCACCTCCTTCTCCTGTATCCATGTTCTGGGCACAATGACACCATTTGCAGAAGAACAACTCAGAGTGCTGCAGTCTGACAGGGATTAATCATTTCCTCAGTGCATGAAAGGTATTTTCTTCAGAGGTATTGCATCAAAAATAAAATCCTTGGCTCACATAGCCTCTGAGGGAGAGCTACTAACCCTCTGCTCTGCTGCGATGCTTGAAGGTCAAGCAGCTTAAAATGCTTTTGGAAAGAAGCAGAGGTTTGCTATGGCAGTCAGGTAATGGGGAGGCAGGGGGTACAGAGAATAAATAGCTAATTTCAAGAAGTATCCCAATACAGGTGCCATTACTATTCCTGTGGGTAGATTTTCCTAGCAGCCTTTCTGCTGGACAGACAAGTACCAAGAAGCAGCTTTCAAAAACCTTCCCCTCCCTGCACGGCCTGACTCTGTCTCCCTGCCATGTGATTTTTCCTTCTTTCTGCACAGGGCAGTATTGTGCTCATCCAGAATATGTGTTCAAGTTTCTTACTGCGTTTCAGCATCCTCATCAGCAGAGATGGCTCTTAATCACACTTGTTCTCTAATGCTGACAAGAACTGCCCCCCAACTATTACATAGTTTTACCTTTGCCCATTGAACTGCCTCACCATGTAATACTGCAGATTTTTAAGTGTTGCACAACAGCAATGACTGATGAAATTACCAATCAGCCTCAATAAATTTTACTGTGACAAACAGCATTACTAATGGCATGCTAATCCCTCTGTGCTGCCTTTACAAAATCTCATAAAGGAGCTCTCAATTCTTCTCCAGTGTACCACTAGATGAACAGAAGTCACTTTGATGTGATCTATGCCATGATTCAAAGCAGGGAGAAGCTGTTCATTGCTTTCTCTTTACTTAAAAGGAGTTAGAATCATGGTTGAATCTCTTGGGATGTGTAAAGTAGTGGTCACATGTCTGGCAGCGAGGCAGAAAAGTGCAGTAAATGGTAGAAGCAACTTTTAAGCAGAAAATGATATAACAATCTCAATGGATTCCCTTTTCTCTGCACCATAAAGGGGTGGTGGGTTGGAGCTGAACAGAGCTGAGCTTACTGACAGAGAGAGAACAGCAAAGTAGGGACATTTGACAAATGAAAGAGATATTTATTACTTTAATATCTTAAAAATGCCTTTTAGCCTCCACTTTTCAGCTATTACAAAAACATAAACTAGCTTGGATTTACATTGCTGATGAGCCACGGAAATTGTGGGTATCCTAAAGTGATTTAATTGTGTGGCTTTAGACCTTGCCTCATGGCACAGCTCTTATCAAACATTGGTGATTAGAGGTTTGTAGGGGTTTTGTCAGTGGGGTAGGGACCTCGTGGGGGCTGTTTACCTCAGTGTGGAGACTCATTTCTCTAACTGGCTACAGTCCTGCTCAGCCTCCTAACTCAGCATCCTAAATGACCTCCTGAAGAGTCTTGCTTTACACCATTGGCATAAAATCCTAATTTTTGCATTGAAATTGGGCACCTCTGACCAGTGATGCATACATCTTCATGTATGATCCCAGATCTGGAGCAGTTCCATAACTAGAAGATACTTACACACACAAGCCTGGGTGGCTGCCTGTGATTTTTATGTTCCATCAGAACATTCATGGAATATGTGATGTCCCCATTAAATGATCATGCTACTGATTTGCTGCTGACCAGGACAGGAGTCCTGACACAGCAATTCACCCTCCCCTCCTTGGCTGCAGACTCAGCTGCATGCTCAGCTTTGGGGTGACACCAGTAAAATACACCAGGCATTTCTAAAACAGGTTAAATTAGACTCAGCTTAGACCATATGATGCCTAATGAATCTCAGTTTGGTGGGAAGTGCAATAAGAGTGCTACAGCCAAAGATTAATAACAAACTCTGTGTCAGCTGCACGGATGCCTGTAATGAACGTCATGGAAATCCAGGAACTCTCACTGCCCTGGAGACCCCTGTGCATCTCCATGTGCTGTTGCAAAGACACATTTATTGGAGGTCACCCTCAGCACAGCCACAGATCACTGAATATATAACAACTATTGTGAGAGTGTGTTTGTGTGTGTGTGTGTGCATGAAAGGAAGCTCATACTTTTGGACAATTAAGAGACCAAAACACTCTGATTCTGGTGTTCTCAGCCCCCCAGCCCACAAAGGCTCCTCTGTGTCCACCACAGACTCTGATGACTCTCTCAGGTACTTTTTATCCTGTCAAATCCTGTCAAAAGCCACTGAGATGTCTGCTCTGGGAACCCCATCTCACTGTGACTTGAGGATGAGGAAGGAGATATCTACCTTGAGAGGCAACCCAAAAATGAGATCAAGTGCCTGTGATTGTCCCCAGACTTCACACTAAGTTTATATCAAAGCCAGATGATGACAGTGTCTCCCTTTGCTTGCTTTAACCTTGTGGTTAAAGGCTTCCCAGAAGGATGGAGACATGGTTCTGCCAAGCTGAGCCCTGACCATGAGGCTCCACAGAACTTGGGGTAGGGGACAAGATTTGCTGGGGTGCAGCTAGTGGCTCCAGAGGGAAAGGTGGCCCAAAGGAACAGGCATGACCTCCATGCAAGGTGAGACAAGGCAACTGGGAGCAGGGAGCTGGGGTCTAATTGCTCTGCCTATGGCACCACTAACAATTTAGGATTCATGCTGAGGAAGACACACCCTGTCATAACCTCTCTGTTTGCCATCTCTGTTGGAGGCTCTTCTGCCTCCTTTCCATTATATTTATACACGAGAAGGTATGGCTAATACAACACAGAGGGTGCTAAAACCTAGAAAGCCCTGTTAAACCCCATATCAGTCCTTTAAAAACTGTTTTACAGAACCAGCTTTAGGAAATATATTTTAGATATATATATATTTACAAGCTGAGGCCTTTTAAAGGCGTAAATTGTCCCATAGCTTTCCTGGAAGAATAAGACAGACATTAAAATATTCCATGAAGATAAATGACTTTGCTGGCTTTACATGCTGGTTTAGTGTTTTTATGGTTTCCACACATCTTTTATCTCCCATGCAGAGGTGTGAGTCATGCTTGTTTATTGAAGGAGTGCATATAATTAAAGTGGTGTAGTGCTACACTAAAAACACTTTCACAAGAGAATAGAGCATGGGAATGTGTAAGAAGATTTTATCCGAGCAGTTTTTATTTCCTCTGCTGAATAAACTGCATCATAGCCTCCAAGGATGTGATCTGGAGGTCTAGACAATAACAGAGCTGTTTCTTTGTCCTTTAGTTCACCCTATTTTAACCAGACAGGAATTTTGCTCACGCATAGCACAGCAGCACAGCACTCAGAGGCTTCACCTGAGTCATTAGCAGGACAGGTTTGATCCTCTGCTTATTTCAATGCAGTGACCCAGGAAAGGATATTCTGCTGGTTTCATGGCATATGAAACAGTGC
This sequence comes from Urocynchramus pylzowi, assembly GCA_013397555.1. Classification (NCBI taxonomy): domain Eukaryota; kingdom Metazoa; phylum Chordata; class Aves; order Passeriformes; family Fringillidae; genus Urocynchramus; species Urocynchramus pylzowi. The sequence continues at coordinate 1,607,257 of VZRH01003617.1, forward strand.
CAGCTTTGCAGCCTGTTCCTTTTCTTGTCCTCTGCCACCATGGCAGCTGCAGCCAAGGACTGCCCTTGATTTGTAGAATCATAGAATATCCTGAGTTGGAAGAGACTCACAAGGATCATTGAGTCTTACTCCTGACCCTGCCCAGGTCAAACCAAGGAATCACACCATGTGCCTGAGAGCATTGTCCAAATGTTTCTTGAACTCTGGCAGCCTTGGTGCCACTTCCCAGGACATGGATGAATGTCCATGTACTCATCAAAGCAAATAAACAGCCTTTGCTGTCTACACTATCACGTAGCTAAGCCCAAGGCTTGGTTATCCTGCAAACTACAGTGGGGATCAGCTTGAATTTCACTTCAGCTGTGTCCCTGAACAGTGCAGGGCTTTTATTCAGGGGCATGGCAAAATACAGTGAGTCCACCTTGGGTTCCTTCCCCAGGAAAGCACTGCAGAGCTGGGGGGGTTTGAGTGGTGCCAGGGAAAATCCCCTGGGTTGAGCAATATGCTGCTGATACTAGTGGTGACTCACAAAGGTCAGATTCCTCTGCCCCCATCTCCCACCCAGGTCATCTCAAGTACCAGAGTCTGGTCATGAAGGATTTAAGATTTCCTTCTCAGTTTTGCTAATGTGCTGATGAGCCCCACAGCTTCAGTCCAGGCAGGTCTGCAAGTATCTGTGCAAAGAGATAAACTGGCTTGCCAGGACTCCGAGCACTGCAAGGCAGACAGGATGACTCCAGAGTATCTGGCTGAGAAGTGACTGGAGCCATCAGCAGGCTGATGTCTCAGACAAATGGGCTGCTGTGACTCTCCAGCTCACCCATCAGTGGTGCAAAACCACTGCCTGCTCTGCACCAGCTGTATCCTCTCCCAAAAAAGAGCTGCTGGACACCGCAAGCTGAAGCAGTTTCGTTAAATACATTTAAATGCAAGATAAAAAGTGACAGATCAGTAGGATGAAATTTGGGCTGGTGTTGCTCACAGGACCAAAGGCTGACAGACAGCGTTGTGTCTGGAGAACCCACTCCTTTGCTGATAGCTTTTAACTGGCTATCTGGCTACTTTTAACAAGGGACATGTGAAGGGAGACAAGAAGTATTTGGGTCAAGAAGAGCCCGGTGTGAGCAATGTTCCCGTGGGAGTTGGAAGTTCAAACAGAAACAGAGACAAAGCATCCCCTTCTCAGTTGACTGTGACACTGACTGACACTACTGACTCCAGGATCATTAGTCCTTATCCACATTAATACAAAAGGTTCAGGACATGGGATTTCAGACCACCAAGTAGTAATATGCTATTGTCTGTAGAAATGTGATATTTGTTTGAATATGAAAACCAGTCTTATAACATAAGAGGTCTTGTTGCCAAGATCATCTACTGTGAATGAGGAAAATTGTATAAATGAAATGGTAACCTTTTTGCTCTCACTGCTTTCTTTTCTAAAATAGATAAACAATAGAATATTTCAGTCTCACAAACTTGTTTCAGAGCAAGACAGTTAATTCACAGTGCCAGAAACGTGAGGCTGGGCCCGAGTCAGGGTTCAAGAGGTGAGAGGAGACACCATCTACAGCCACATATAGCTCTCAACTGGACAAAGTGTCAAGAGATGTGCACAGGGTCGCAGGCACATGATGGATTCTCAGGGTGGCCTTAGGCAGGGCAGGAGTTGGACTTGATGATCCTTGTGAGTCCCTTCCAACTGAGGATATTATATGACTCTATGATCCAAAATTTGCTGATGTTGCAGTGACTGCTATTTCCCACTGATCCCAGATGCAAGACCTCTGCCTGGACCTGAGTTTGGTTGCTTTCTCTGAATTTTATTTTTATCTTAAATCAGTTTTAGCAGGCATGAGGCTTGCTCATCTTCACTGAGAGTCCTCCATATTCCAGTGATGCTCCCCAGGGGAGCTGCAGGAGCATTTACATTTGTTTGGAAGAGAAATGAAGATTACAGATTTTTAAAGTAGTGTTTTCCCACCCTCACTCTAAGGGGAGGCATACACATGCATCAAACACATTGATACTGGGACTTTCATTCCTCTAACTGCTCTTAAACAGATGTGCTTATAATTAGTGGACACTGTGAAATGCCAAGATTGGTTGAATAGTGTGCAATCCTGACAGTTGCTCAGTGGGAGACCTGCAGGTGTGCAAGGAGTTCTGACTCGGTTGTAGAAGAATATTGAAGAAAAGCCCTGCAAAAGTGAATTTGTCCTAAGTCAAAAACATCCCTTAGGACTGTCGAGGCTCAAGCAGGTAACAGGTACCTTTTTCATGTCTGTGAATGCCATGCAAAAATTTGTGGGCTTTTGCACAATTTTGATAGCTGCTGCAGATGAAGCTGGACAGAAGCTCACTTCAGATCAAACTCTCCACCTCAAGCTCAAGCACTTGCAAATCCACAGGAACCTTTGGAATTTCATGCTGTGGAGAAGTCCCCCAGAGCCATGGATCAGCTCTGGAGAAGCTGAGGATGATCATCACTGACATGACCACTCAACATGGGCAGTTATAAACTTCAGGAGAACATTGATTGTATTTTCTATTCCTGGAAGTGTCAGGTCTTGGAGGAGGTTTTGAAAAAACACCAAAACCAAATGGAACTGATACTAGCTGTGCTGCTATTCCTACTGAGTGAAGATATCCAGGTGCACTGGTGCTGTCCAGAGAGCACACAGGCCAACAGTTCATTCCTCTTGGTCTAAATACAAAGTCAGGTGCCCAAATAAGCATTGAGAGCCCAAGAACTCTATTGGGTTTGGATCTCAGCACTCAGAAGAGATCTGTTTTCCTTCACATCAATTTCCAGCTTTTTTTTTGGTAGAGCAATAGCCAGGTTTATGCACTGCCCTGTACATGTCTTTCTCCAGGAAATTTAACCATCATATTTGCAATACCTCAATAACATCTTCCTTTATTGAAAGCTTGTGAAAAAGGGAGAGATGTTTGATTTATATCCATTCTCTCATACCATTTTAAAGCTTAATTCCAGTTAAAACCAATCTAGGTAAAAAAATGTAAATGACCACCACTGCAGGCCTCTTCTCTTATAAACTCTGGTTTCAGCTTCAATGTCTTTTTCTGTGACACACCAATGGAACTCAGTTGCCTAAAAGTGGTAACCCAGAGCCTCTTGTGGCTCACCTGTCCCCTGTCAGACCCTTTGTAGGTCCTGTGCGACACAGCCCCAGCCCACGTGGGTGTCTTAAGCTCTTAGGTTCTTTCAAACAGCACTGGAAGTCCATGTTTGGAAAATCAAATCATGGACACAGTTTTCAGGGTTGCTCTGTCATCATTGAAGGGAGAACAAACAGTGTTTGAACATATCTGTTCACAGGCAGTGCTAGCTGGATTTATTTTTTTTTAGATTTATAGTGCTTTGATGAAGCAGAAGGACACACTTTGATGAGTAATGGCTTTTATCAATGGAAAATGTTAAACATGCTTTTTGGCACTTAAAGGTCCTGCTTGTACACCCCAAAGCTTATCTATTTTTTCCAGTTATACCAATTATTCTAGCAGGAGATACTCTTAAAAGCTTTGTTTTGCTTCTTGTGCTGAGTTGAAATTGATACTTTGCACACATGAAGCAGCTCAGGAAAGTGAGATAGAATTTAAACATTCTCTCTAAAACTTTCAGCTCTTGGTTTGCAATAAAACATCTGAAAGAGAAGGAGGCACTCATAAAGAACATAAAATAAATAATTATTGAGAATACATATTTCTTAAAATAATTTTAGTACTATACAACCAAGCTGTGTTCTGGTTTGCTAACAGAGAATCTGACAAAGCTGATTTATCCAACAAGCATATAGGCTTTCTAATTTTTTTTCCTGCTCTAAAGTGAGACTTTGTTTTTCTCTATTTTCTTAGTCTCACCCAATGCACACTGGCTAGCTTTGCATTTTCCCAAACTAATTATGGCATCCTCCTTTGTTTTCTGTGTCCACTTGAGATTGAACCTAGATTGTACATTTGAATGCGGGAAATGACATGTCAGGTCCACCAGTCTGCATGTGTGTCTGTTTAGGGAAGTGAACATAACAGAAGTATGAATACTTTGGAGTAAAAATATGTGAAATTTTGTGCAAGAGAAACTTGGCAAATTTTCTTTCTCCGCTGATCTTTTGCTAGCCTTTCTGAAGAACACTGGGGGCCAGGTTCCATTTTCCAGAGAAAATGCTAGGGAAAGAGTTCTAAACATGCTGGCTGTGAAACCTAAAATGATGTAAAATTTGCATAGTCTTGAGTTTTGTTTGAAACTTAGCTCATTTTCCCTCAAGGATTTGCTCCACTTCCCACCCTTTCTCAAGCAAACACAGTTGGGCCAATCCATACAGAACTTGGACAATTTACGGCTCTGCATCAGTTCTGTGCAAAACTCTCTGACTTCAGATGGTTTTGACATGAAACCAGATGAAGAATTTGCTCCATCCCAAAACTTAGCATGCAATTCAGAGCAGGAACCCATGTGGATTGAAACTTCAGCAAATGGTTTTGTAATCCTCTTCAAAGAGAAACAACCAAACAGAGCAGCAGTTCTGTTAATGGTTCAAGGAAGCTCTGTTGATTAATGACTTCAAACTATTTGCAAACAAAAATAACTGGAAATCAGTTCAAAGGGATGTCACATTCCCATCACTTAGTGAATTTTGACTAAAATATGAAAACGTTGACAATTGCATAACTTGGATATGAATGTCTTTCACTGCATTTTGTGTATTTCCATGCTGTCACAAACAGGAATTTTGCCACGTAGAGAAATGTTACAGTGTCCTAATGAATTTTTCAGAACACAGCAGTTGCATTAGGGGAAGTTGTAGTACTTGAAAATACATAGGACTAGATTGGTACTAGTATTTTTTATCTGATTTTTAGCTTTTCCTTCCCAGAATTTATTTGGAAACTACCTTACCACTTCTGGCATTAGGATTTTTAGATGTGGTTTGTGGAATAACCAATAAAGAAATGCAATTAACCAATTACAGGGTTGAACACATGGCAAATCAAGTAAGAAACCTCAACCCCCATGATAATACTAAGAAGAAAAATATGAGCAATATGCTCACTTTCTGGGAATCTCTAGTTCTGAAAGCATTGGCTCTAGAACTGGTCTATGATATTTGCATTCCTAGCCACTTTTCTTCTTTTTGGCTGAAAGACGATATTTTTGAACACCCATCAAAGCTAAAGGATGGGTACCACTCTGTGCCAAGGTGCAGCCTGGTCAGTTTTGTGGCTGATGGAAGCCCTTTTAGCACTTTAGCCTTCCAAGCTGTTCCTTGCTTTGTGCAATTCAAACTGGACCTTTGGGACAGGCAGGTTTTGGTGGAACCAGCATAGAAGAAAAGCAGATTGTAAACTGAAAAAACACAGAGGGATTTTGGAAAGAGTAGAGGAGAGGGGAGAGAATGATTGTGGAGCAGTCTGAAATTAAATGGGCTTCAGTTCTTCAAGATCTGTGTTTCTTCTGGCTCTTTATCTCTTTGAAACAATATGTTCTGTCAATGCTTTTTTTTTTTT
>VZRH01003617.1:1612873-1625003 GCA_013397555.1 Urocynchramus pylzowi
TTTTTTTTTTTTTTTTTTGTGTGTGTGTGTAATCTGTTGATCTTGGCGGAGAAATCTTGTCTTGAAGTAGCATACATGAAAGCAAAGTTATTAATTATGGACAGCTCTTGATACCTCCTGTGAAGGTTTCATGAGCCATCATGGATTGTCAGTAGGGAGGGAGCAGAACACCAACAGCTTTCATGTGCTGGTGCTCAAGTTACAGGCCACTGCCCTCAGAAGTAACTAGCAGAAGGGGAAAATTGTATTTTTTCTGCAGTCCTTTCCTTTTTCTGAGCCATGCAGGAGCAGGATGTTAACTGAGAACCCAGCCTGTGCGTGGCTCTGGTTTGTTGGGCAGCATTGACCAAAATTAAGTTTTTAACTTTTAAGGAAATATCCAAATAAAAAAAAAAAATGACAGCAACAAAAAGTAGCTAACTAAGTACGTCACAGCATATCAAAACAAAAGCCTCTGCTTTTACATTTACTCCACAGTTTCTGTCTGCATGGTATTTTAATTGCTGAAACTTTAAAATGTACATATTTATGTACACATAGAGCGTCCAGTGTTACGCTACCTCAGCACAGAGCTCCAAATTCCCTATGGTTTGATTTTATTCTACTTAAAGCATGCATTTCTAGAATATTTTAAATTATTTTAGTTAGATAATCAGGATGAGATTAAGAGTTGTCTTGGTCACGGGCCATGGCTGCCTGTAAAGGCAATGGGTGGTGAAGGTTCCTCTTTAATTACACAGACATAAGCACAACGGGGTCTAGTGGTTGCAAGCTGAAGTCAGGAAAAAGCTCAATAGGAAATAAAAAGTAAATTTATTATGCTGAGGATAATTAGATATTGGAACAGTCCCTGAGGATGGAGGTAACCTCTCTCCTCTCAAGACTGGATCTCTTTCTGCCAGAACTGCTGTGCCCCAGCTCTCAGCTTCTGGCTCTAAGCGAGGAACCACACTAAGACAAATATCTGAACTGTTAGTACTGCCTCTTTTCTGTTTTAATTTCAGTTTAACGTGCAAGTCCTCTGCACGAATATTATTACAAGATGAGGAAATGCCAGAGGCAATATAATGGAGTCAAATTCTGACTTGGCTGCAACTTTCTTCCTGCAGGGACTTGTTCAGGAACAGCCACAGGGTATATGTGACCATACTGGTGGCAACAGAGAGGGGTCCTGCTGCAGGAGAAAGTACCAGCAGAAGGTGTGACATAATCTTAACTTCATAAAGCAGAGAAACTTCTGGAAACCTCTAAAGAGCACATGAGAAAGAATCAGGGCTCTTGCCTCACATAGGGTGTAAAACTAAGATGGGATCGCTTCTCATAATGTGGCAATAATTTCATCCTTTTTGTGGTTTCTGAAGTCAGCAGGGCTGTGTGCGGGGTTTATCACCTCATAACTCACGGATGCCTGCAGGGTCTGCGTGTGCCGGTGCGCACGCGTCCCACGCCGTGACACACCGCTCATTCCAAGCGCTCCGCGGCTCCGTTTGGGTGGCAGCTCCAGCTGAGCCCTCCCAAAGGATTCCCTGGCAGGTGGCTGTGCCAAGCCCTCAGGAGCCATGGCCTGCCCTCCTGAAGGATTCCCTGGGCAGGTGGCTGTGCCAAGCCCTCAGGAGCCATGGCCTGCCCTCCTGAAGGATTCCCTGGAGAGGTGGCTGTGCCAAGCCCTCAGGAGCCATGGCCTGCCCTCCCAAAGGATTCCCTGGAGAGGGGGCTGTGCCAAGCCCTCAGGAGCCATGGCCTGCCCTCCCAAAGGATTCCCTGGGATGTGGCTGTGCCAAGCCCTCAGGAGCCATGGCCTGCTCAGTGACCACACAGAGGAGGAAGGGCTGATCTGCAGCACACCACGTGGGACAGGCCACCTCAGCACTGGATTTTTGTGTACTCGTGCATCTCATCAGCATCCACTGTCCCCATCTCGGCTGCAGTTACATTACACATATGAACACTCAACCTAAAACCACTTTTAGCTATTTTCCTTGGGGTTCTGACTTCTCTATGGCACCAGCGATGGTGAATCTGCAATCTGCATAGCTTTGGGAGCATGGGTGAGTGTACACTGCAGGGTGAGGTGTCTGTGTGAACTAAAATGGAGCCAGGAACTTCTAGAAATAAGAAATTATTTAGTGAAGTTTCTGACAGGTCTTATTCTAGATATGAAAGGTAAAATGAGAACCCAAACACTGAGCACATGGAAAATTCAGGGCCAGATCCAGAGGCTTATTCACCACTTGACTAAGTGGCCAAAAGAGAGTCTCATGCTTTTGTAGATCCTGGGATTTTTCCCATAATGCTTTAATTTGTGGGCATGAAATAGAGTAGACCAAGAGCTGCTCTAACATGCCCTGAATTCAAAAGGCCTTCAAAAGTTATCAAAGCACAATGTTTTCTAAGACAGAAGGATACCCTGGCCTTGCCCTGTAAGATGGGCAAAGGCTCAGAGACTCCTGAGCATTGAGACTTCTTCAATGCAACATGGATTCTCCAGGAAACCTAGGACAACTATAAAAACTGGGATAATATAAAACTGCCCTCACTTACATGAGTATCAGGTTTTTCCTTGGGTCAGGATTACCTTTTAATCTTTAATGACAGAAGAATCAACCTTTTTTTCCCTACTCATTTTATCATTCAAGCTGGCCAACTTTCAGTGAAAGCGTGTTAACTCATTTTGATAAGGAGAATTCCCACACTCCTATCTCACAAACAGAATAGCAATTTCCATTGTGAAAGTACTGTGGGATCACATTCCTGACAGCTGTTTTTTAGCAGCTTTTGGAGTTGTCTGCACAACTGAGACAGTTCATTTTCACACCAAGGGTTGCCACAATATTTCTGAGAAGGGTGTACAGTTCTGTAGTAGAACAGGAATAGGAGTGTCAGAGCCAGACTAAATGTATCCCTCTCTGCCCTTCTTATAAATCAATTATTAACAAATACAGAGAGAGATTTGTGTTTTCCATGCCTGGTGTTCATCGAGATCTGCAGGAAAAGGAAGCAAAGCTAAAGACTGACTGGCTGGTGGCATTTTATGAAGCAACTCAAAATGAAAGGGCAGTTGTATTTGATGAGCAGCATCATTTGGGTATTTAGCTGGATTTTGGCTGACAAACTCACATCATGTTTAGTGTAATCCTCCATAACCTGCATCTGTTTAACCAAAGAAACCAACAGCTTCTTTCACTGGAACTGACTACTGATAAAGTCTAAGTGTTCAGTGGCATTACTAAATGCCACTTGACCATGTTCCCTCTTGCTGGGCTGAATTAATTTGATTAAATTTAAACATACCAAAAAACTATGGGATGTGATGCTGGGGAGCATTTTACCAGGAAGGGATTAAAAAAAAAGAGTAAAGAAAATTTTCAAAAAAGGGTTGGAAGGTGGAGAAGAGAGAAAAATGAGCATAAAAATAAATATTTCAGTCATAAAATGCAGCATGTGTCAATGTGAGTATGAAAGCTACAACTTCCTTAGCTTTGGAGGAGTGTCTTTACTCTTAATTTTAAGAGTCTCCCATTAAGCAAAGAGAAAATCATACACTCTGCCAAGGAAGAGAAAAATCTTAAAACATAGAAGGAAAGCAATTTTATAAACTTCATCTACAAGAATGAAGTAAAGCTAAAAAATACTTTTATTCCTTGAGATTTGACCATTGCTGTACAGAAATGTATCCTAAGGCTTGTATGTGCTTAATTTTATGCACACCCTGAAGGTCCCTTTTAAAAGGCACAATGAGGGGAGAGGAACAAGTCTGAGCCAGCCCTGCACATCCAGGCCCCTGGCAGACATCCCTCTTGGCAGCAAGGCTGCAGGTGTAAAGCAAGCACTGTTTAATGTGACGTGTGAGTGTCCACACAGCTCAGCCCCTTTTGTTTCTCATCACATCACAAGGCTGTGGAATAGTCCATGGATCAGCAGGGATACAAATACCCAAATCCACACTCCCTAAGGGAGCAGCAAGAAGCCTAATAATTTCTGCAAAAAGGGGTTTTTAAATGGGTGTCCAGATATTGCAAGACACACAGTCTTGTTTATTACTTTGTTCTGAAAGTAATTGTCAGTGTTTGGGTTATTTGCATTTTTTCTTTTTCCTTCAAGAAGTGCTTTGCTTGCGGCACATGCCTTACGTGGCATACAGGCTTCCACAGCTGATTCTGATGAAACTGTTTCCCATTAGATCCAATTATTTCTTGTGACTGTTTTTCATGGACTTCTCTGTTTGGAACAAAGGCCAGTTTTGGTCCTGTGGATCAAAATCCTGGATTGGTAAAGCCTTTACAGATTCCTCATCTGCACTGCTGCTAGTCCTGCCTGGTGAAGTGACCCCCTGGCTGCCTCTGATGTGCCTGGGAAAGGAGAGCTGGGATGTGGCTGCTGTATTGGAGCATCCCAAGGGATGCAGCCCTTAATTCCTCATTTCTTGCTCTTTACTGTTGCTGTTAACTCATTGGATTAAAACCACTGGGAAATGCCCAGTGACATGGCAATGGGTCACAGCCCTGGCACGTGGGCACAAGCTGAGTGGCAGAGGCCAGCTGGGTCTGATGCAGCTCCCCAGTGCCTGTGTTACTCTTCAAAACAGGACCTACTATTCCAAGTCCCATGGAAGCTTCTGAAAATGCAGAAGTGCAAAGTGGGAGAAGTTAAGAAAAAGATAAGGGTTAGGAGTTGGACCAGTCCTGAAAAGAAAAAAAGAAGAAACAAATGTCATCAACATTCATGAAGAAATAAAGCTTTTTAACCTTTAAATAAGATGGAGGTGGTGGAAGTTCTTTGACAATGCTCATGCTGTGAATAGAACATTTTTCTTGATTTCAGTTTTTTAGAAAATAAAAATATTTGTGTTTGATATAGTTTGTCTTCTTTTTTTTCCCCCACTGTTATCCTCTTTTTACCTTTTCTCAACAAAGAGAAAGAAAAAGGACAGTTATGCAAAGGTAAAGAGAAAACCAAGAAGTGTACATTTTCTTTGCAAAAAAGGTAGAAAAAAGGAAAAAAAATGCAGAAAGGAAAATGAAAGTCAGCATTTAAATTCTGAGAATACTACAGAGTAAAGCCTTGGCTTTCACATTATTTTCAGTCGTTTTATCCAAGAAATAGAAAAAAGAGATACTTTTCCTGTGAAAAATTCTATCCCAATTGTGAAGCTATTTTTCATCAAAAGCAGACATTGCTAATGACAAATGTTCCAGCAAGTTCTGTAGAAAAGCATTCTGTAGTTGGCTTACACGTGCAGCACTCAGCTTATCTCCAGTTCAGATCACACGCGGATTGTCATCAGCCCAAAAATCAGGTTTTGCCCAGAAAAAGTGATTTCTTACTCCATGGGATGATCGAGGGTGTTTGCAAAGCAGCTGGTTGTGGATAGCTCAACTTCACCAAGTGATCAATTCTGAAAAACTCACCTGGCCCATATTGAGGCTGAATCTGACAGTTCTGGCACCCAGGACCTGCTCTTTCTCTTGTCCTTTGGGAGGATAAAATTGTAATGTCACAGAGGGCGATAAGCCCCTCATTTTCAACTCCTCTTTAGATAACATCAAACATCCCTGTTTCCTATCACTTGGAGAACCCGGCAAGGTACATGCTGTGTACTCCAGACCTTTATTTTAACCATGCCTTTGGGTCTCTGTGAATTGCTTTCAAAAGGCAGACCACAGAATCACAGACTCACAGAATGTTTTGGGTTGGAAGGGACCTTAAACATCATCTTGTTTCAACTCACTGCCATGGGCAAGGACACCTTCCACTAGACCAGGTTGCCCAGAGCCACATTCAACCTGGGCTTGGACAATTCCAGAGATGGGGCAGTCACAGCTTCTCTGGGCAGCCTGTGCCAGTGGCTCACTACCTGCACAGTAGAGAACTTTTTACTAAAATCTAATCTAAATCTCTCCTCTTTTAGTTTAAAACCTCCTCCTTACCTTGTCATCATCTGCCCTGGTTAAAAATCTCACAAAGAAGTACTCTTCTTCAGAAAAGAACTTCAGAAAAGATGATCAGCCTCTGCTCTGGAGTTAAATCATAACAGCCTCTGAGAGTTTCATGCATAAGAATAAACCATGGTCTTACCTGTAACCAGCCCTGAACTTCCCTGCCTCAGCTTCCCAATGCATGTAGCAGTCACCATGTCAGAATTCTAGTTAAAAAAATGTTCTTCTTTGCCTAAAATAACTTCAACACCTTTTGTTTTGTCTTTGCCAATGTTAATGACCACAGAGAACAGTATTATTTTGTCATCTGGAGGACTGGCAACTGAATGATTGTGTATAAGAAGTTGGTTGGTTACACGATGATCTTTTTCATTAATGTAATCTTGTCACAGATTATCTGTTCTCACAGAGAATTTATCCTGAAATTTATCCTCCTTTGAAGAAGCTAGCCATTAGCAATCACTGCCAAATTGCCTCAAAGCTACTTTTAACTGCATTTGCATTCTCATCCAATTGTTTTCAGCTCCCGTTAAAGCAGCAGAGTGCTAGGAGTGCATAGACAACATCAATGGGTGTGGGTGTAGTGGTTTTTCAAAAAAAAAAAGGAGACTTTTCTAGAAGGTAAGTCCACAATTCCCCTGCAATGGGGATTCATGAGCTATTGCTACCTCTGTGACCCAAAGCCACCAGCACTCACCCACTCCCTGGGTGCCAGAACCCACCACACACTGGCCCAAGGCAACCAGCCTCACTCTGCATTTGCAGAGTCTGCTGAGACACAGATTTTTCATACCCTCAGCACAGGATTCCCCCAGAGGGCCGGCGTGGGACAGCTCAGCCCTCTGTCAGCCTGTCCCCCAGCACGTTTCAGACAGGCTGCAGCTGGGGGCTGCACGGAGCCATCCTGGGTGGGAGGCCACCACCACCCGTGAGGAGCCTGCTTTGGGGAGCAGGGACCTCTGCTTCCACCCTCCTTTTTGTTTATCAGTTCCTGGCTAATGAGCCCTTCTCCTCACAAAAGAGAGTTATCCAGAGTGATAGTAAAGATGAGAGCTGCAGTAAGGCAGGGAGAGAGCAGTGGGGAAATGTTTGAACTTGGGGTCTTCAGCCCAGCTAAGTGGAGGGGAGAGTGTTGTTGCAGTGAGAGGACTATTAAAAATACAAAGTACAGACTCTCTGGGGCCTCAGATGTTGTTTTACGCCATGAAACATGATTTCTTATTTTTAAATAGCTGTCATGCTTGTTAGTTTAATTTATCCCTTCTCAGCTGCAAACTACAACATTTTATGAGCCTGACTAAGGGCATTCTCACACAGGCTCTGTGGCTTTGTGCACAGCTCTGCCAGAGTCAGGCTGGGCTAAGCCAGGGTCATATTCTGTGCTTGGTCATACCTTTGTAGCCCTGCTCACACCAGCTCACAGCCCAGTGCAAAGCCCATGAGGTTACTCAGCTCTTTAAAAAGGGTTTTGGAGAGGAAACACCTTGAAACCAGCCTGTGGTATAGGTTCCCTTGTGGTATCATAGCCTTGAGGATGGTGATGCTACTGGGGTTTTTTTTCTGATTTTGCCCAGCAGTTTTGTTTTCTGCTAGATTTCTGGAGTGGTCAAATAATCAGGTCTGCTTTAAAAAGTCTCTGCAAAGCCTGTGCTGCAACAGGGGTAAAGCCAGGAAAACACTAAAGGTTTGTGTCAGAACAGAGTGCAGACACATGTTCTTGTTTGGTTTCAGCTGATCTCTGGACACTCCTGGGCAGTGCTATGTCTGTGTTAAAAACAGCAAACCCAGTTGTTAGGAGTCTTATTGCTAATGCAGAGACACAATACCTGGGAGCAGCACAAGCTGAGCTTGAAAGCTCCTAAAAGGGTGCACCTTATCTTGTCTGCATGAACTGAGCTGCTTGGATTCGCTCTAGTGGGTCCAGACCCCTGGTTTCAAGGTATATGTATATTATTTTCTACTCTGTGCTTTGCATGTGCCCCAAATATTTCATCCTGAGGAAGACTGTGGCTGAATGGCTGAATGTAAGCTTAACTTTGAATCATCCATTTCCCAGCTCCTTGCCTTGGTCTTTCCTTCTTGTCCCATTCTTGCAGTCTGTTTTCAGAAGGAGCCAACACAATGACAGCAGTTGCTCTGATGAACTCCCTTTCCAGCTGGCAGATGGGAGCAGATGGGGGCAGGAGTGCTCAATGCCTTGAACTTCTCCGGTGCAAAATGTGGGCCAGGTTTGCAAATGAGCCAAATCTGACCTGATTTGGTGTAGAATGTTGGGCAGATAAGAGCTTTTTTTCCAAAGAAGACTGATAGCCTGAGCTGGAGGAATTGTACAGTATGCAACTGAGTCTAATTAGAACGGCACATGACATAAGAAGTTCCTCCCCATCTTCTGTCTGCTTAAGGCCCATACATCTGACCTTAGCTTTTCATCAGCCTCAAATTCATTTAACAAATCTAAAACCACTTTCCAGGGGGGAGTGTAGGATTAGACACTGAGGAGCCAGAATTGTTGGCTGTGATCAATAATCTGATTGTCAGTTCCTAGGTTTTTGCAAAACATACATTGCGTTATGTGAAGCAAAACCAGAAGCAGATCTTTTTGTAATACATGGGAGGGCTTTACAGGGTGCCTTTCTTCAAGCAGACACAGGCAGGAGGTATCTGGAAATCTGGAAGGCATGAGAATGAAACGATGACTGATAGAGAAAGAGAGACCACAGAAGACATCTGTAAGCCTAACCACATGAGAGACACAGAGGCAACTTCAAACCGCTGGTACAGCCACTCTAGGACAGCTTCATTGAAGCAACATGCTACAGAAATATCACTCAGAGCTTTGTATGGATACAGGATGATGACTGCAGGATGGGGGAAACGGCCCATCTGGACTGAATGAAGTGATAAACACAGAGAGGCTTTATTTGCTTCTGGCACTGCCAAGGCTCCAGAGCCAACTGTCTGGCTCTCCATTGTTTTGATTCAATTCGACCTTGATCAAATCTCTCTTGCTGTCATGCCTCTAGGAAACACACAGAGGATATGGGGAAAGGTATGAGATCAACAGCTCTTGGATTTTGAGTGTTTATTAATGCAAAGGTGAAAAGCCCTGAAAATGAGAAGGCTGTTAAAATGCAGTTTGAATGTAATGATAACTTGGCATCGTTCAGTGGAATGGAGATATTCCCCTCCTATTGGCAATAAGGTGTTTTAATGCAGCTCTTTGGAATTGAAAAAAAAGATTTAAAACTGATACATGAGTGGCTCTAGAAAAAACTCAAAAAACTAAAGCTTGGAGCATCCCCAAATTACTTTGATCTTCATCTGAACCTCATAAGATCAATGAGGTTGTTTACCTTGCCAGGTGAACAACTTGAAGACTCTCTGAGGAAGGAAAAACACAGCACTCTCTCTAGCTCACATCAAATCCCAAGAGGTCAGTGGGAAGAGTGGAAAGTGAAAGTGTTTGTTAAGTATCAGTTCTCCCTGCAATGCCATTAATTTATTCATCAGCGAGAAATAGCTGGAGTGATTTGCTTTAGATGAATCTTTCTTGTCCCTGAGGAATAGGGGAGCAACACCACAGACTGCTGCATGCCATGTTCAGCTGAGGCTGGGACATTACCTACAGGAGAGGGAGGTCCCTGACAAACCCAGTGCCTCTGGATGAAGGACAGTGCAGTCTGTGAATGTGAATGGTTTCACAAGAACAAATACATATCCCAAAATTTCAAATAATGCCTCGCTCGAAGCCGACGAAAAGCAGTGAAAAATTGTGCATTGATCTCCACAGGCATTGGGTGAAATCCCCACACAAGGCGAGGGGTGGCTGTGGGAGAGTGTTGGTGAGATATGGCCCTGTTTCAGCAGCAGTGAGGGCCAGCCAGGCCGTCTCCTCCAGCCCCACAGCTCTGCAGTGGGTCCCACGGCCCAGCACTTAGTGAGCACTTAGCGGCCGTGATCCCCTTTCTGCAACATCCGCTCAGCAGCCCTTCAGCATCACCCCGTTACTGAGAGGGTCTGTCCTGTAATTAAGGGATGGCTGCACAGGGCATGCAGCTGGTCAATGGTTTTCCTAAACAGCCTGTCTTGCAGAAGAAGGCCACATAATGAACGAGTGTCAGCAGGTCACGAGTTAGAAACAGATTTTGTCTTGCTGGGAAAAGTTATGTTTACCAATCATTCATTAGGTGTCCCAGATGGATGCCACCGGGCAGGAGGATGGGGAGGGAGATCACCACAGCACTACCCACAGTGACCCCAAAAGAGCTGAAATATTAGCAAATGGTTATTGCTTTTTCCCCCTCCCCCCCACTTTGTAGCATATCTGACTGGGTATATTCCAGCCATGCTCTCCTTCATTACAATGGTAATGATTTTTGCTGTGAGTTTAACTTGAGCATCCTGCAGCTAGAACTTTTGGCATGGTCAATGAGATAACCACAGCTGATCAGTGTCTAATGACCTTCCCAGCACGGTCAGCTGGGATATAAAACACACCCCATCCACAAAGAAAATTTTTCATTTTATTTTCAGCTCAGCACTGGGGTTCCCTGTGGTTTTAAAATGCTTTCACCTACTCGATTATATGGACATTTTTCAGCCTAGAGCAAACCACAAAATTTAAAGGAGGGACCTTTCCAGAGCAATTGAAGCCAGTTTGGAGAACCATGAGGTTCATGTGCTGTGGGTTACTGGGGAGACAGTACAAAGGAGACTTCCACAATATATGAAAAAATATATACAAAAAAAAATCCCAACACATTTGAATTTTTACAGCATTCAAACACATATTTTACCAATCTGCAGAACATTTCAGTGTTTTGTTCAGGAAAAAAATGTGACAATTGGAGACAATTTGAAAGCAATCCACTGTATAAGGTGCTGAGGGATGAGGTGGCAGCAACCAGGTGATATGTGGGCCAACACAGGAGTCCACCCAACCACTTCTGGAGGAGCAGTCTTTTCTCCCCTTCACAGTTTGTGATCATAAATAAGACCAGACCCCTTCTGTAAGTCTGTTCATGCCTGTGGATAGCCCCTTGCCCATGACAAGTGAGGAGGCTGGGCCAACATGTGAGTAGAGCTCAGAGATAATGCAGCAACCACAGTGAAAAGCAAGCCCAGTTTTCTCTGCTGGCTTGCAGGGGGAGGATGCCAGGCTGGTAAGAGGTTAGGTCCCCAACACCCTCACAAGCATAGGATGGGCTCTGCAAGGAGCTCTGGTGCCTTCCCTAAGGTCCTCATCCCAACAGCCCGGCAGGAGTCATTTGGCCATGGTGTAACTCCAAGATCACCTGAAGTTCCCTTCACACTCAAAGCAGAAGTAAAAGGTATTCCTGGGGTAAAGGGAAGTGGACATCTGAAATAGACATAAATGCCCATTTTTCTTCATCAAATACAAAGGCAGGCTAAAGTTGCTAAATCACGTATATACATTTATATTTTCCATGGCTAAAGGTGGGTGCATTTTGCTGCTATATTCTCCATTTTACAGATGGTTTATTGGAGAATTATGACAACTGAGCATGCTGTTGGTTTTTGCCCAAGTGGCACGCACTGTGGCTCAGGAATACCTGTGCTGGATTATAGTGCTGACTGCAGGGGTGTCACACTCTTGCCACCGGTCCACAGGATGTCGTTGGCTCTAACAAAATCCTCAGGAAGCAGCAAATTCAGTCGGCATGTCACCATAAAACACATTGGACCCAGATGAGTGGAGCTTTGCTAAGCCAGCCGTGTGTTTGGCTCTTCATCCTCATCCCTCCCCACTGTGAGAGCAAGTGGAGGGCAGGGAAGGGAGTGGGGAGTCGGCACTGAGAAGGGAGGAGGAAAAGGACGCTCTGCAGGTTATTATTGTTCTAGTAATTAGAGCTATAGGAATGCCCATTATTGCTAGGATGCTTACACAGAAGCTGTTTGTACTCCACAAACTCCCTAGGTACTCAGGGTGGGTTTACCTTGTGCAAGGTAATTTGTAACCCTGTTGTCTGTGTATTTACTTTGGGCCATGCACACTGTAAATGGGAGTGAAAAATCTCAGGGATGGGGGGAGATGAAGGAGGAAGGATTCTTTGCCCTGATGAATTGAAGTGTTGTTTGAAAGAGGCAGACAGGATTCCCGATATTGCTTCGAGTTTGGAGGCTGGGAGGGGGGGAAGGGAAAAGGACAAGTCCTTTAATGAGAAAGGGTTGAG
>VZRH01003617.1:1633669-1736306 GCA_013397555.1 Urocynchramus pylzowi
CGCCCAAGTACAGCCTTTTCAAAAAAAAAAAAAAAAAAAAAAAAAAAAAGGGAAAGTGAGAAGCCTCTTTGCCTGTTCTACCTGAC
This sequence comes from Urocynchramus pylzowi, assembly GCA_013397555.1. Classification (NCBI taxonomy): domain Eukaryota; kingdom Metazoa; phylum Chordata; class Aves; order Passeriformes; family Fringillidae; genus Urocynchramus; species Urocynchramus pylzowi. Next base: position 1,633,756 of record VZRH01003617.1, read on the forward strand.
CCAGCAGAAGCACCTTTGCAGATAATTTTAAATTGGCTTTTTTTTTAAGCAAGCTGCTTAGGTTTTTTTGTCACTACACAAGATAGATGCTGCATGTAACTTTGACAAACTACCAATAAGTATTCGTTACACCAATAAAAAAAAAGAAGGAAAAAATAGCAATTATGGTCTGTGAAACTCCAATGGCAGTTAAAGCCTACAAATCTACAAATTAAAATATGTGCTTAATTCAAGCAGGGCTTGCAGCAGCGCTGGAGCCAGGCTCACTGTGGTATGCTGCTTTCTGTGGGGATGGATGTGGTTTTTTGTGACAGGGCAGGCAGCATGGACAGCTCATTTTTGCTGGAGAAAATTCAGACCTGGAGAGAGTGCAGTGGCATGTACCTAGGCCTGGATGGGGGGAATGGCATTGGGAACCCCCTCCCAGAGTGCACCCAGGCCCAGCATCCTGCCAGTGAGAGCCCAGCCAGTACAAGCTCAGCTATGGCTTAGTACTGGAATGAGAAAATCTGATTTTCAGAAACCAGTTTTCCCTTAATGAGACAGACCCATTGACCTCCTGGTGTGGTAAAGGTAGGGGACAAGTGCCCACCTGGGGTTGGCTGAAGGAAAGTTATGGATTGCACGTCTCCCTCTGGACTTTCCCACCTAACTGGGTAGACGGCAAACCTTGGGGATGGCACCATCTTCCACTTTTCTGTACTCATCAGCATGCTTTTAGGGGAATGTCTACACCTTGGAAACATGTAGGAAGTCATTCTATGACTCACCACTTCCTTGGAGAAAAGGTACAACAGGTCAGCAGACCCTCATTTCTGGACATGGTCACACTGCCTGTAAGAATAAAACAGTGATGATCATTCCCCACTAAAGCTGCATTGGAGAGTTATTCCTTTTCTGAGCAATCCATCCTATTTCTCTCCTGTCCCCTCAGTGAGCACCATCTCAGAACTCACATTATTGGTACAAATGTCACCTTGGACAGGGTGCACAGGGAGTTCTGCAAGTATAGGTAGACATGACCTCTACAGCTCTTCAGCCCCACCTGCTCATACAAACTGAAGATCTTTTTTAGCAGCTTCTTTTTCCAGCTGCTAAAATGTCTAAACTCAAGGACAGGTTTTTCTTGCTTTTGAGTCATTAGCTTTCCAATGTTCCTGCAGTGCTGGAACACTGAGAGTAGCTTTTGAGAAGAAATTTAGAGCTAAATGGGGCTAATGGTGTTCATGTGCCTCAGAACTGGCTCGCCTAAGCTGGTGGAAATTAAATCAATGAAGCTTCCTTGACCTACATCAACTGGGGGTTGAATCCAAGGGCAAGCAGACTTTATACACAGTAAAGTATTAACCTCTAAATTAATGATGAGTGGGTTACATGGATCAGGCCTCCATGGCCAGTTGGTGAATGTCAGAGGTGTAGACATGAAGCAGGGAAGCTGGGCAGAGCAGGGTACAAGGAAAGTAAGAGAGAACCTCCAGCACATCTGTTACACTCATCTGTACTTCACTTTTGTTTTTCAAACAGCCTGAATTTGCACACTCACCCTACACAATGACTGTGTTTTAAGCCCATTCTTACTTTAAATGGAGTAATGATGTAGGTTTTAAGCCTATACAACCCCAGAACATCCAGTTAGCTCTTTGATACCTTATCTTCAGCTTTGGGACTCTGCTTTTATGCAAGACTGAGATTTTATGCAAAATTCAAGAATGGAAGAAATCATCTTTACAGGCATATCTGGGGCAGACAACAGTCTACTTTATCCCAACTTTTGCTCCTCCACAGTCTTTCAGAGCCTTCAGACTGGACCTACTTCTACTTTTTCCTCTGCTTTTCTGTCTCTTTTCATGTTATTCTCCATTTTCTTAAAGGTCCTGAGAGCTAATAGATCACTTCAAAATGAATGCAACTGCTTCCCAGCAGTGAGATGCTGTGTTTCCTCTACACCGAATCTATGCACTGTTCCACTAGATAAACAGCACCAAATGTCATTTGAGAATCACATCCTGCTTTCATTCTCTCCCCTCCTCACATTAGAGGCTCTAGCTTTGTGTGAGAGTGATTCACTTTCCCACTGAATGCAGAGTGAAAGCCCATTTTCAGCACTCTCCCAACACCCGTGCACAACCAGCTATTCATTTCCAATGATCATTTGTATTTCTTTTGGAAGACCTTAAACACCACAGGGAATAAAAGGAAAAGCATTCAAGTGAAAATAAGATCGTCAAAGACAATACATTGCCCTGCTGTCAGTGCTTAGCTAAAGATGAATACATATTAGCACCTTTTTTGCCTGGTTTTGTAACATAGTTGGGGTTTATGTGTGTTGTGTGTGTATTTGCTCATTTTCCTAAAAAACTCTTCGGCCACATAGTTGCTTTCAGCCAAGTTTTCAAGGATTCTCAGGGATATTAAGCACCTACAAGTTTTTTACAAACTTGCTTGAGGAGAAGAAAGAGACAGCATCGACAGAAGATGCAGCTTGAGCAGAGCCCTTATTAAACACTGCAGAAACTCTGCTCAGTGACTCAGCCTGCAGGTACCAAAACCAAACCCCAGGCTCAGGCTACCTGGAGACCAGATCTCTGCTCTTCAGAGTAAACTTTTCTCATAGCACCATACTGTGGCTCCAGCCTGAGGTATATGTGGCACGTTACTTTGCTGCTCAAGAGACACGGGTGAAACCAGAATTCAATTCCAAAAGCCACAGTGTGGTCCCTGGTTCCCTCAATGACCAGAAAGAGGAAATTGCTTTGGCCAGTTAATTCCCATATTTCCAGACATATTCAGAGGAGAGTGGGAACTACAATGTGGATTTAGAAGCTAAAGCAAGTCCCAAAAGGATGTGAGGGAAAGTCAAGGATAATTATGCCCACTTAGGAGAGACATACAAAGTAAGTCTTGGAAGAGCCTTTCAGCCTTTGGAAAAGGTACAGAAGTCACTTCGTGGAGGTCAGCAAGTGCCTCAAATATTCATCAAGAAGGATGATTTTGAGACAGTTGATTATGGGGCATTACTAAGGTAAAGGATATTCAGTGGATTGCTCTCACCTCAGAAGAGAGAGTAGTATTGTAGGATTAAAATTAGCAGGTATGAAGACCTAATGAGAAATGAGTGAGAGAGCTGGGGAGATATCTATGAAATTCTTACACCTGGATTCAGCATAGAGGAAGAGCAGATTCAGTGCATAATGGAAAAATGGTTTCTGCTGGGATGTGGGACATTAAAATGGATTTTGTGGAAAGGAAAAATTATAGCTGCAAGGAATAACCAAACAGATAATTTGATAATAAAAAGATTTTGTCTGATGCAAAAAATAGAGAAATTATATTGGCCAGTAAAAGCATTGAAATACTTTTCTGTAGATTAAAGAGGCATTAGCAATAAAATGGAGGGATTTAGCTACCAAAGCAGGATGTAACACTGGATGTTGTAAGGATAATAGAAGGATCTTGGAATGGCATTGGTTTTGGAATGCAGGTAATGAGGGACAGGTTTTGGTCAGGAGAGGCAGAAACAATGATTAGAGGGGGAAGTGATGCTGTACAGTGATGGTAGGAGAGAGTGCCAGGGCACAAGAATTGCATGGGCAGGGCAAAACCCATTTGGGTCCAAGTGATATAGGGTAAGATGGCTAAAGACATTGAGACTGAGTCATTCCAGGGACTTCCTAAAGGTTCCCAGGTTGGACTGTGAGCTAAGACTACCTTCCTATATGGAGGGAGAGATAGAGAGGGAGACAAGAGAGAGAGAAATCAATATGTATACAAGTGAGAATTGTGTCATTATGGAAGCTTTAATTTTGCACACATGCACTGGAAAATAAATGCTATCAAGAGAGGCTCATACAGCCTGGTTGTGGGCTGACTCATTCATTCACTCAGTTATGCAACAAATACAAGATAATGAGATTTTAGGTTTGAATTTGTAGACGGTGAGATCTTTTGAGAACATAATGACTTTGGACTGTGATCATGAGATGAATCCAGGTAAATATAGTGAAAGTGTTAAAAGAGGGATCTGCAACTTTGGTCCACAGGGGCAAATTTGTTGAAGACTGTTGTGTGCAGGGTACTTTACAGGCAAGGGTGAAAAAACCCCTTTGCTCTTGTATCTTGCTCAGGAGGGGGACCAATATTACAGAGGAAAGCTCCAGACTAAATCAAATGCAAAGTCCACTTCAAACAGGACATTTGGACTGGGCAGAACAAAGGGTTACAAGGACTAAAACCATATCTGACCAGCAAAAAAGCCACATCTTAGAGATCAGAAAGCATAGAGAGCTCATGAGAATAGCCAAGCTGAGCTGAACCTTGCAAAGGAAATTAAAATCAAAACCAGACGGGTTTTCAGCTGGAGGAGGAATAGGAGAGAAAGAACATGGAGATTAAAAATATGGCACCAAAACTGGATAAATGCTTTGCCTCAGGATGCAGTTCTGAGAGATGGGGTGAGATGGCTTAAAAGATTACTGGTCTCTGCCAGCAAGCAGAGGCTCTGCTGTGCTTTCCCATCTCCCCACCATGGTGACGAAGCCTCACCCCATGTCTTGCACCAGCTCCTTAACCCCTTAGTAAACCACCCCAGAAAAGCATGTGGCTAGAGTTTTTCTGCTATTTTAGCTAATTGAATCAGCTCAGAAAACTGATCCACAAGTACCCAGGTTGGTGCCAGGGATGAGTGAGGCCGTGGGGAGGTGAAGGAGGAGAGAGGCAGCTCCCTCCCCTTGCAGCCTGTGCAGTGTCAGAGTGGCTCAGCTGCCTGTGACAGCACCACTTTCCTTTTGGTTAAGGACTTGGGTGAATTTGCAAATGAAAGGAAATGAGGATGAGGCTATAAGAATGGGAATGACCACATAGGAGGAGGAAAGGAGACTTGGGGACAGATAGACTCTGTCTGTCCCCAAATTCTGGAAGGAGAAGAGTGTGAATTGGCTAGCTCAGTAGCAATGATGCATTCATTCAGTCATGGGTAGTTCATGTAACTGGTAAATAGGATCTGGGCCCCATGGCTAAATAAGAAAAGCAGGAAGAGAATGAGATGTTTTGGGTAACTATAGAGCCATTAATTTGACCTCAAAGTTATACAAGGTTGTAAAATAATTTTTTTAAGGAAAAAAACCTGACTACATGGAAATTAAAAGAAAATGGGATAAAAGGCAACCAGTTAATCACAAGTATATTGTATCCTTTTCACCTACTGTGTGAGCTGATCCTCTTTATTCAATCCTAACACAGAAGCCAGGAATTGGCTCGTTTTCTTCCGTCAGGATTGTTTTATTCATTGGCCATTCACCAAAAATAAAAAAAAATCCTATTTCAATAGCCTTGGGAAATGGATGTTCAGCAACATTCACTGTAGCTCACTGGGTTTCTAAGGGCCTTACAGGCAGTGGCTACAACAGAGTGATATATCTTGGTGGTACGGTGGTGCTCATGGGTGCTGTCAGCACACCCTGCTCTTGCAGAGCAAAAATCCCATCACTGCTGTGTCTTTCCAAATGTCCTTCAAAATACAGCAGAGCCCTCCAAACAACATCTATAATTACGTGCTCTTCCCCAGGCTCCCCTCGGTTCTTTATTACTAATTTTGAAGGATTTTGCTCAGAAAGGTCTTTATACTCTGCAGGCACTGCTGAATTGGAATGGGAAGCAGGGTTTCTTCTCATTGTAAGGTAGGCAGGGCTGCCTTCCAGTTTCCCAGCTGCAGAGATTTATAGCCACTACCAGATTCACTAGGTGGCCAAGGTTTTATAACCCAATTGAACAGAATAAAACCATTTAGACTGAAAGCAATTTGATGCAGGACTCAATGACTTTCAGGAACTTGATGTATTACTGTGATCATGAAAGCTACAAATTATATATATATGTATATATTTGACAAATCACTTTCAAAAACAATTTAATTATTTGGAATGATTTAATCAGGGTTGACAGGCCTGCAAAGCATCTCTGGGAATGAAGCAGAAAACCTTGAAGTGTATGGAAGATTTTCAATCTGTGTTAAATCCTGTTCCAAAGAGAGGAGTTTGGTACCCTTCCCAAGGCTTCAAACTCCCTTGAATACCAATTCCCTTGGAAGATCTCCTGGGTTAGGCTCATATGGGCCTGTCTGAGGCTCTATGCAGCAAAGTAAAAGCGGCATGGCAAAATAGGCATCTACCTTTAACACCCTTGGCCAAATATTAGGGAGACCAATGTCTTCAGAACTGCTGGCTATCCCAGCAGCACTCACAAGACTTGAACTTCCAGAGATTTCCCAGATTTTTTTTGTTGCTGCTGCTCCATCTCCCTCCCATTGTTAGTTGGGCTTTTTGGAAATAATGGACTTCACGCTCCAATCCCCTTGTATTTCAGAAGCCCAGGTGTCTGGTTGTATTAAATGTGTCAGGTTGCAATTCTCTTATGAATCAGACTCCAAGGAAGGCTTGCAGAGTGCTTTCAGAGCAGTCAAAAGTATGATGCATTCATGAACTAGAAGTTAACTAAAGAGACTTTCCTGAGTTAAGTTTAAGCAATCTGGGTTTAAGCACATTTCCAGGGTCTGCTTTCCAGGCCATTTTACTATGGGAATGGGTACCAGGCCTGCTGCCCTCACAGGCTGGACATTTCCAGGGTGTGTTATGAGCCTCTGTCCTGCCAAAGTGTTCTGAGCACTGGCTCTGCATTGGTGGAGGGAAATACGTGTCCTTTTGCTGCAGGAATGGAGAGATTTGGAGGGGCTGTGAATGTTCATCGTAGATGTACGAACTCTTAATCCCCAACAAGTTTGCTATTGCAAAATCATTTGGTAAGAGAGGGAAGAGATAAGTCTGGTGTCTGAGAGCAGTGGAATAGAAATGAAAATTAGGGATTAAAAGCTATGAGTGACAAGGAAATATCTCAACAGGAACCTTATCTGGAAGACTGGAATGCCTCTCAGTACAAAAACGGCTGCTAATGAATTCTCTCCATACAACCGAACGCCTTGGCTGCTCCCACCCAGGCTCCTGCAGCTCACGCTTCCCCGCAGTTTTCCTTTGCTTTATTGCTTTCAGATGCTGCTTGGTATGAGCTGCTCTGGTAGCTGTGTCATTGCCACCAGCACGGGGGAATGTGGCTCCGTCTGAGCGGGCGGCGAGGCGTCAGCCCGGCCTCTCCCGGGGCCGTCTGACACCGCAGCAGAGCTGCCTGCCTGCAGCCACATAATCAAAACCCATCCCTGCTGCTCAGCAAGAGCAAGCCCCACAGCTCTGGCTGAATTCTCCTCTACCAAGACACTCAGGCATCAGGAAGGGAGGCTACTAATGGCTACTAACTGGTGGGAATGACACCTACCAGGAGAGTTCTTGCTGTTGTCCACACCGCTCCCGTTGGGCCTTTTTGATCTGTCCCTTTGATTTAGTGCTGCAAGTTAACTAAAACTCTGCATATCTTTTCCTTCTGGTTTGAAACACTCCTCCACATTCATTCTGCTCTTGCCCACGATCCTCAGATATCTTTCCAGGGAAAACAATCCTGGATTTATTTACAGCACATCAGTATTTATTTTAGCAACTCTTTTGGGGAGAAGGCAAGGAGAGATCTGAGCTCTCCAATAAGGACCTCAGAATGTGCTCTGTGTTTTCAAGGTAGGGACATTTTACTTGAAGGGTTTAAGGGGAAGAAGAATATGAATCCAGGTCAGGAACCTGTTTTTCTCTATGCTTTCCATGTGATGTTTTTATAGTGCAAAATCCACGAACACCCCACAAGGAAGTGAGAGCAAACTCCTTAATAATGTTCCTGCTTTGAAGGCAAACCCAGGTAAATATTTATTTGTTTGATTATTTTGTTCCCTGGAGTTGCCTTAGTTTGTTTATTTTGTTTTCATATCCCCCTATACATGCACGTGCACTCCAGCTTTTTTTCTACCTCAGCTAACAAATGCCAATGAATTAAAATGAGACATTTTGATGCCCCAGGATATCCCATCAGAAGAGTTTTCTACTGGGCAATTTAAGACTTAAGTAGAGTGAAATAAGGAGGAAAAGGGGAAAAAGGTTGCTACTTGTTTCTGTTTCCTCCTTCTCACCCTTTTTTATTTGAAGCTACCTATAGACAAATTTCAGTGGAAGACTGTCCCTGTCCCCAGATAGCTTTTAAAGATGACAGATGCTGAAACCATGAAGACACTGGTGAAAACTAATGCTTGAAAGCTCAATAGAAGCCATGTCACTTGGTTATCAATATTTCTTCTTCTTTCCCTCTAGAAATTATTTCTTTGTTCTTCATCACAGCAGTGTTTAGAAGCCCCAGCTGTGCTACAGGCTGGTGATTTCAGCCAAGGGTTTTCAAATTGCATGTCAATGCAACCCTGTGGGCATGTGAGCTGCTCTAAAAAGAATGTAAATAGAGAATGTCAGGAGACACAAATCTTTGATACTGGAGTCTGCACCTCTGTAAGAAAATGCCCAACTACTTGATTACCTCTGTAGCAAGGTGTGCCTTCACAAGGTCATCTGCACGAAAACCAAGGAGAGACCCTGGCACTGACATCCCCCTGCTGTACTGCATTTGTGATATTTGAAATTTCTGACCTCCTTTAAGAGGCCATTCCTGTCCTGAGGAATTTTACCTCATCAACCCAAGAGCATCAAACATCCAGAAGTGGTTTCTGGATGCACCCTCTCAATTCCCACTGCAATAAGTTTATTGCTTATGACAGGAGGGTTAAGGCTAAACAAGCAGCCTGATTGATTTCTGCCCAAGAGAAGGCTGAGTTTCAAGAATGCTGTTTACACAAAGGGCTGATTCTGATCTACCATCAGGCTAATTTTCATTTATACCAATATAAGACAGATCCAAAAAAGGCCTTTGGCTTGCAAAGTATTTTAGGGTTCTTTAGGGAGAGGCAGCTTGGTAAAAACACAGATTGCAAAGAGAACTTTCACAGTTCTTGATGCAAAAGAAAAGCACAGGAAGATGTGTCTTTGATGCTGATTGTCTGAAGTGTCAAACTCTGCCAGTAAGGTACAGACTGGATCTTCCCTGCCAACATTTCAGTATTCCCTGGCTAGACCAGAGCTATTGGCAGTCATGGGGCTCCTTCTGGGCTGCTGGAACTGCCCAAAATTTGAATTAACAAAGATGCTGGTTCAGTCTTGGTTTTGCTGGTATCATCTCAGTCCTTACCTCCCAGTTTAATTTTGTCTGTGAATGACTCAAGATGTAGTTTAGAGTAAATGTAGTTTTTAGCCTCTTAGCTAACCCCTGTGGTGACTGAGCTACCCACTGTACAAAAAATTTTATAAAGAATGAATGAAGAACTGGGGGAAAAAAAGAAGAAAATATTCCTTTTTTCTCCCAATCCACTGCCCACTGGATTTCATACACATGTTGGTAGTCACTGTAGCCTGTGCAGTCATTCTGGAGTGAGCTTTTCTGGACTCATTTTGTTTTGGTTTGGTTTGGTTTGGGTTTTTAACTCATTGCTAGAAAGATCTTAGTCCCTGTCCTGCCTGCTAACCAACATACTCTCTCAAAGGTGAAATGGAGCTTTGAATTTGTCTGTGGTTTTGTGGGAGAAAACCTCTAGGAGACAAATAGCGAAATTTTCAAGAAAATTAATATGAATTGAGGATGCAAAATGCTTTTGGAAAAGCCAGATCGAAACCTGAAAATTGATGAGAACTTTTAAAAGTGGACAAAACCCCAGGAAGATTCATGGCTTTTAAAGGCATAATCCCACATCCCTCCACTTCTATAAGGTAACTAGATTTATTAATATTTGTCCCAGAATTGCTGTGGAATATGCAGCAACAGAAGTCTTTAAAAATTGATTTGATAAAAAATTAGGCCTATTTTACCTAGGATTGATCCTTCCCTGGCAATTGACTACATGAACACAATTGCAGCAATCCTATCATATCCAAAGTTTTAAAATCTAGCTAAAATGAGTATTTTTTAAAGTAAGAAGACAGAATAAAACTGCTGGAGTCAACAGATAGTTCATAGTTCATAGTAATGAACATAGGAAATCACTTACCCTAAGAAAATTGCAATCACAGGGACAGAACTACAGTGAACAGAAATTGATATATCTCCCTCAACTTCACTTCAATTAAGTGCCTTTATATCAGAATCTGATTTATTTTCTGTTTCTAACCTGACTGAAAAGCCTGTTCATCAGCATCTCTGTCATGCAAAATATTTAACACTGTTCTCTTGGAATGAGAATGGAGAACAGAAGACTCTAAAATTAGAGAGAAAACTTAACTCCATACTTAATAAAGGTCCCAATCTAGCAAAGAGTCTTCATGATTTTATAACAAATCTAACAACCACAGACTGAGCCTAAACTACCAGGTTCTGTTACTTTCATAAAGAGACATTACTCCACAGACTCCCACTGGAATCTGTGGGGATGCCTAGAGAAATGCAAGGCATGACCCAGTGGAAGTACAGCATCAAGATCTTGTCTCTTTATAAATGAATTTAGAGTCACTTTCTTAATGCATCCCTTTAAATTGGCTGTATTCTTCCCAGAAACATAGTACCCTTTTCCCATGTAAACTGCAGCAACCAAGAATGTTGATTTTGCATTCTTCTCTCTATTCCAGCACATCAGCAGGCACTTAAAAGATTTCTGAATGCCTCAGAATTAAATTACAGATAGCAGCAATAAAGCCAAAGAAATGAGCAATCTAGCACTTAAAGCTGTTTCTATATGAAGTCACAGGAGGCTGCAACCAGAAGGAAAATAACAAAGAGGATTTGCTTCTCCTGGTGCAAACCAGGACCACCACAGGGCTCTGAAAAAGTTTCACTGGAAGTCCTGGAAACACAAGCAGGATCCTTGTTTTCAAAGCTCAATCCGAAGGTAGCTGAAAATTTGTGAATCATCATCTTCTATCCCCTCTGGGCCAAGAGATAAGTTGTAGCTTTGCACATTCTTTCTGTGCAAATTCCATGCAATTTTACACCGCTGTTTTCAGTCCATTGTGGTCAGTGGTCCTTCTGATTCCTCTCTGTGAGCAATACTTCAGTTGTCACAGGGGCCTGCTGCCATCAGGACAGCCTGCTGTACTGAGAGATCTTCAAGTGAAAATAAAACTGTCAAGCTCATCTGGTCTTCTCTAATGGAAATGAATGAATCCAGCAATGCATGCCAAGTTTTCATGAACTGTGTGGTGTTATAAAAAACATGCTGCCAATGAGGTTAGAAACCCCATCCTTTGTGCCTTGTGGTTTAGGATATATGTGCTGTACTGGAATGCTGGAAATAGCAAGATGTGTTAGTTTAGGCACTTTAATAAGAATGTCTATGTTTATAAATTGGCTTAATTTGACTTCTTTACAAGCAATATGAGTCCTCTCTGTCTTGAATTGTCCTTTTTTTGGTGGTTTAGACACCACTGCTGTTACTGGCTGCTGGCTGACTGCATATTTGACAAAGTTTGTCATGAGGTCACGATTTTCTGGCATCATGAAAGAGGTGGCTATGCAGTAAATGCACAGAGAGAGACCTTGCTGCCATCTCAGAACATGTGTTCCAGCTTTCCTGTGTTTATTCCAAATAAATACAGTGTGAAATTACCTGATAAAGACACCTAAGCAAGTGGAACAGTGAAGAACCCAAAATGCAGAATCATCTTACACTGACAAAGGTTCTTTGTCTGGATCTCACCTTCAGCCTGTCTTTGCTTTGGTTCCCATCTGTGTAGTTATGGTAGCAGTTCTGTTGTCCAGCCACAGGTTTGTTTTCCTGGGTTAGGTGAAGCTGATGTCCCACTGCTCTGAAGAGGTAGCAGGTGGACTGAGAAATGGAAAGGCCAGAAAAGCTGCTCAGACTTGTGAGGTTTCAAAGAGCTCATGGGTACAGAGGGGAGCAGGCTCTGGTTTGCCCAGCCAGAGGTTCTCCACCACAGACCTGCCACTCACTCTGGTTATATTCACATCCAGACATCGATGTGGGGTGCATTTCCTTGTCTCCTCAATCTCTCAGCCTTTTGGCAGTACTGCTTCTCCTGGGTTTTAGGACAGGGACAGTGTTTTCATGCTGGTTTGTGAAGTGCTAAGAGCTCTGAATCAGGTTGGATCTCTAGGACGTTCCAAACTTATCAAGACAAATCAGGTCTTTGGTAACATCGTTGTTGCCTGACATTTAAAAAAACCAAAACAAACCAAACCCCCCAGTCCACCCTGTGCTTTCTTTTGCACAGATACAAATCATCAGACATGAAGCTTCCATATTTGAGAAGTTTATGTTTGGTCTTCAAATTCCAAAGCAGGTCCATTCTTGCCAGAACCTTGGGTCTTAATAATAAAGCAGTTACAGACCTAGATCTTCTTTTTTGCTTCATGTCTGTGCTGAATGGTGTGAAATTTCATATTTTCTACTGGCTTAGTTCAGGAAGCTTCAAGGAGCTGGATATGAGTAGTGCCAAATCCCTTGGATTTACTAATACTTTTCAACTTTGTTTGAGCTTGTTTCTGCACCTACATATGTTTAAGCTGTGCTGATGACATTTGTCTTTACATCCTGAACCTCCTGCTTGTGCCCTGAAAGGGGTGAGCACAGTGACAAAGGCTTGTTCTGCCTTTACAGGGCTGTGGGGTTTGGCTCCTGCTGGTCCTTCCTCTGTGGTTGAGGGGTTACAAATCCAGAGGCTGGAAAGAGCTTTTGTAAAGGACAAAAACCCAGTCACTGGTTACTTCAGTGAGCAGAGGAGTTATACAGATGGATGTTGTAGCTGTGATGGTCTCAGTATACAAGAAAACCATAGTTTATAGAAAGAGATAATATTTTTATTAGTCCAAATGATTAAGAGGCTTGGAAAAGAGCTGGCAAGCTTTCAAGTATGTGAGACCTGAAGAAAAATGCTGAGACACAGCCTATGAATGAATTTAAAGATTGAAGGCATTTATCTTTTATTTGGACTCCTTCACAGTTTCTTAGTATCTGTAACTCTGACACTAATTGGAGTTTATAAATGAGGTGAAAGTTCTCTTTATACTGTCCTCCCCTGAATGTAGGGCATTTGTCTCTATGGGGAGGTTATTCATTTCTCCCGTTTGTCCCCACTGAGTGTCCAGTTGTCTCCACTAAAACATTTTGCATAGGCTGCTGTCTGTAACATCATGGCACCATGGGAGAGGGTCAAGGCTGCCATGGAACCCAGCACAAACTGCTTTGGGACTCTGGACACGCTCCAGGCTATTCCCTCTGGGGGATGTTCATGGTACCTGCTCTCCTTGCTTTTTGGATGAATAGACTGAGCTTCTTAAACTCCACCTATAGCCACCAGAGAGGGAGGAGTCCTCCAGAGTGCTTCAGAGCATCTGATTTAGGCTGCACCCCTAAAGGAAGGTCTGGAGGAACAAATATCTCTTCATCTCTTTTGGAGAGCTTCAGGAAATCCAGTCCCAGCTGCACCCCACCAAACTTTAGTCTCCTACGTGAGGTACCCATGTCCCCCTTTCCTGTAAACATTGATCCTTCTGGGTGTCTATAAGCCAGAGAAGATGACTGTGCTGCCACCACGTGCACCTTGGTCACAAGCCTGAACTGAGAAGTTTAAAATTTGATCACTAAAGCAGATAAGTTGAATCCTCTCCTCTCTGTTTTAGAGATGCTACAGGGATACTTACAGTGTGTAGAGTGCTCCTTAGGGGACAGGAAGAGGCTGTGAGTGCACACTGGCACATTACTGTGCAGGGTGGACATCTGCTCTGGGTGTCCCAGATAACACATCACCTCCCTCAGCTCAGCTGGAGCTCATTTCAAAGTTATGACTGCTCAGCAAGTCACTATATTTTCTGGCTGCTCATCATCTGATGCTGGAAAATGCTATTCAGTCCTTTCAGCAACTCCAATGAATGTTGTACTTAGTGAAAATTTTAGTTTCCAGCTTTCACAGACTGGAATGGGGAAATGTTACCATAAAATAGAGGTTTCATATATCTTGCTGAGAGTTTCAAATGCCACTTTTGTGCTAAAGTAGGTAGATTTTAAGTTTGCTCAGCAAATGAGTTGTCTGCAGGTTGCCAGGGACATCCCAGTCTTATCTTTATACAACATCACCACCTTGGCAGCTCCTGTAAGACAGGTAACCAACAAAAAGTGACCAGCTGTGTAAATAACATACTTCTTATTCATCAGTAACTGGAGATAAACAGCAATGCCCATCCTCCATTCACGTTGGACTTCTGTGCAGAAAAAGGTTCATGTGCCCCATCAACCAATAAATATCTAAATTGTCAAATGACAGTCTGGCTCCTGCTAGAGCATCAAATGTAGTAAAAGCACTGCCTGTGTTTGATGATGCCGTTATAGCTCCTGTAGCATATTATGAATCACTACTAATAGTGCTATTTATATATATATTTAGATTATATATATATATATAATATAACAAGATGCTTATAGGCCTCATCTATTTCAGAATAAGCTTTTTAATGCAGGACCTTCTTCCATGTCTAGAAAGCATCTCACACATCTCAAATATAGCTGCAATTAAAATCATTAATAAGAGAATTAGTAAATAGTAGCACACAATTAAATGCATCTCAAAAGATGTGGAGCTGATATAATGAGGTAACAAAATACAATTAACTTTAAAAATTTAAATATCACTAATTTAATCCTCATAATAAATTTATGAGGTTAGAATCTCTTCTCTCCAAAACTCAGTCACCTGGTTTAAATTCCCAGCTGAGGAAAGGCCCTGGCAGTTGCTGGTGGAGAGTGTCTGAGCCTGTGCTTTGTCATCATTCAGAGATGAAGGGACAAGCCATGGGCACCATTGTAAGCCCTCATCAAAACTCATAAGAACTGTGCTCCTGGAGGGTCCCATCTAAGTCACCACATGCCCCTTTTGGCCACTGCAGGTGATCTTGCAAGACACAGTAGGTCCATCAGGTCCATACTGATAAATACCAAAAATGCCAGAGCCTCAGCATTGGGTTTCCTCCAGCCTCTGGAGCAGTGACATGCCACCAGGGAACAAGAGACATGTGTTTAACTCTGGCAGGGAATTCCCTCAATAAAAACTCACAGATGAGGCTGGGAAGGGGACAATGCTCCATGCTGCAGAGGAAGGGAAGCAATTCCTCCCAGACCCAGCACCTGGCACTGAGTTTAACCAGGTGCATGTGCTCCTCAGGCTGGGCTTGGTACGGCCTGACACTTTCAGGCAATCTGTATGTCCCATCTCCAGCTGCAATCAAGCTTTTAATCTTCAGAGGAAGGTGAAAGAAAGACAAAAAGGGCAGCCTAAAAGCCAAGTAAGGTCTCAATGGGGGAACATTGACGTTCTTTTATTAAATTATTACATAGCTTTAATAAATGGACTTTGTTTGTAATATTTTGCTTCATTTCCTGAGGAAATGAGTATTATGCAGCTGTGCTCTGGTTGGTTGTTTGTCTGTCAGATTTATCCCCATTTAATAATTATTGAGTCTGTTGGCTGGTTCCAGTACAGTTTGAAGGAAGGGAAAAGGCATCACAGTATTATGTTTTAAAATATTTAGGAAAATTAGCAGTGGGGTACAGGACAGAGACTAAACTAGTAGAAAAGGTCACAATATGAGTTCAGCACAGTTATTCAATGTGAGAGAATCCACATGGAAGGGAGCCACGGGAAGCCCAAGAAATATTCCCTAAGTCCCAATGCTTAAGGAACAACATGTTAATGCATTTTTTTATAACCCCACTAGAATTCTAA
This sequence comes from Urocynchramus pylzowi, assembly GCA_013397555.1. Lineage (NCBI taxonomy): Eukaryota > Metazoa > Chordata > Aves > Passeriformes > Fringillidae > Urocynchramus > Urocynchramus pylzowi. Next base: position 1,649,445 of record VZRH01003617.1, read on the forward strand.
TTAAACTGGCCCATTCCCCAGGATTTCTTTTAACTCCATATTTTATATTCCAGCAACTCCACTTCTAGGCAGTGCATCCCCTGCCCAGTCCCATGACCTGTCCATCTATCTGCTACCCCAAACCAAACCCTACTTTTGACCCTAAAGTCACCTGAAAGGATAGCCCTGAATGCAACAATGTATTTGCCTTTATCCTGGTGTTCAGTGAGCAAGAAGAAAGAAAAATCCTTTTATTGTACATTTTGGAAAAATAGCTCTCTTTTTATTTCCAGCTTGTTGACACTGACACATTTTTCCCTGTTGGAAAAATCTAATTTAGACGGTAATGAAAAACATGACCAAAATTTCCCACCTTGATCTGGGTAAAACAAGGCATTTGAGTCAGTGTAGTCAATCCAGAGTCTCCTGGCATTCCTTTAGAGCTGTCCTGATCATCTTGCTTGGCTCATGGCACTGAGATGGTGACTCCAAATGTGAAGTAGCTGCAGTGCTTTCACAAGGGCTCTCCAAGGCACCAGAACATGGGTTTTCCCTATGGAAAACTTTGAATGGACTTCAAAAACAGGAGGAGAAGATCTAACTGGGCAGATATTCCTCAGCTTTGTTTTGTGTGGAGAAGTGAAGGTGTCTGTAGCTCTCTGTAGAGTTTTCCCAGTGTGTGTGCACATACCCACCTGCCCACACATCCACTCATCTGGACAAAAGGTTTCAGGGAAACACCTGAAGGCAGAAGATCTGTTTCAAACAACATTGGCACGAGAAGAAAAGAGTAGGAAATGGTTGTAAATAAGCTTGCACCTGGAAATTGGAAGAAGACTTCTAGCCATGAGAGCACTGAGGTTTCTCAGCAGCATCTCCACGGAGAGAAGAGAGGAAAACATCTTGTTGCACTGTGGTACTAGATGATGGGAAAGCAGTGAGAAATGGAGTTGTGCCCACTCTGATGGTCAGAAGAAGCTGTAATGATGAAAAAAACCCAATATATTTGCCACCTGACATAGCAAGTGTTAAGCCCTAATTTATCCTCTTCACAACTGCATTTATATTTAATGTAACTATATGGTTTATCCTGCTGACTCAGTTTCTGGTAGAGATATGCACACTCTGAAAGGCATGGCAGACATGGCTCTGGGCTTTTCTGCTAGAGTGGAGAACATGGCCACCACTCCTAAGATCTCTTCCCTGATACATTGCTGACATTTTTGCAGGAGGCAGAAGACCATCCTCCACTGGGACATAAGGCACTGTAGTGCACTTTCCTTTTTCTCCCACCTTGCTCACTTCATTGTAAACACAGTACAAAAAGAAAAACATTCATCTTATCCCCCTGGAGGAGCAGAACAAGAGAGGATCCCAATAATTGACTGAGCTGGGTGAATCTCAAAATCCTGCCATAATGCACAGCATGCCTCTGACAGTCATCTCTCTCTCTCTGCCAACAGCAGGACCTAGATCCAATCTGCAGTGCCATTATCCTATATGGGGCTGACTTGTGTCACCCTTACCTGCTGGCTGTCCCATGAACCCATTTTCTTTTTATGTTATTCAGGATTATTTTCCTGGTGCATAAATAATATATGCATATTATTTATGCACCAGGAAAAGGAAGAACGAGCTGGGGAAGAACCCGAAGTACTGCATAAACTTACAATTAAAAGTGTCCTCATCCTCTCTCAGCCAGGCAAGCAGGGCAGTGAGCAGGACAGCTGTCTTTCAGTGCTTTCAAGATACATTTCAAGCTGTGCACAGCTGGAGCTATTCAGTAGCACACGAAGGAACTCTGTACCCTTGCCAAGGCTCTGCAGCTGCCAAATCTGCCTTTATTAGCAGCAGCATTTCTCCTTCTCCATAGCTGAATACAGAACAAGTCTGACATTATTTTTCATTCAACCTTCCCAAGCATGCTAAGGACATCACAATAATAACTTTGTGTGTGTGTGTGCATGTTTTATAAGTGTTTTCTTCTGCCTGTACACATGCAAACACTCCCTCCCACACACATGTACAAGGGGCAGGATGCAGAGCCGTGCTAACGCATTGAGCATCTCTTTCCTCTTCTGGTCAGTTATCCATCTCAGCTGCATTTAAACCTCTTGTTACTCATTATCTGTGAGCTCTCCCATGAACAGGTCTTTGTCTAGGCCATGGTGCTCTTTGTAGGTGGTATTCTCATCCACACAGATGGCTGGAACAGCCCTTAAGTCCCACTTAAGTCCTATTTTAAGGATCTAAGTGGTTCTCAAGTGCTCTCCATGCCTCTTCTGAAGTGAGGTGAACTTCAGCCTTTGCAAATACCTGCTCTGTAGAAGTGAAACAGGGTAGTTAAGTCTAACTCAGTCTTTCTTCACTCTCCTCTGCTGCCTATTTTGGGATTCATTGCTGGTCACCTACTAATCATCAGATTTTAAGGTATCTCTTCAGTCAATGACCAGAAATAAAATAAGTGTACTTAGATACCAGTCATGTACTCCAAATAGTGGGAGTTCCCTTATTTGTCTAAGGACCTGTTTCACCTTCATTTGGCACCTGAAAACTTTCAGACCAGATTTCAAGCAGGCTTGATGTAATGGGGCAGGTGAAGGCATGAAAATCACCTATTTTGGAGAACACAAACTTCACACATGAGTCATAGGCAACCCAGAGCTTGTCCCAGCTCTCCAGGCAGTACTTAAAAGGACATCATAAGGAATTGTAATCCAGTTGCCAATGAACAGGATATATATGATTTCTAAAAACAAGTTCAAGAGTTGCTTTTACTATTTAATGGCTATTCATAAAGTGTTTAAATCTGTGTATGATATCAGCCCTCTTAGTACCTGAAGCACTTGGTAGACAATGATGGTCTGCACTACACAAATGCCACTGTGATTAGACAAATACTTTAGTTTCCATTTTTCATGTAGGAAAACTAAAACTGAGAATTTCTGTGGCTCTCCTGTCTCTGTCAGAGAAGTCTGTTTAAGAACTGGGAATACAGAAAAGCTATTTTACTCCTGTGAATTAACTACAAAATCTCATCACAGAATCATGGAAGAAGAGCAACGAATGTTTGGAAGAGACTTTTGAAAATCACATAGTCTTACCACTTGCTCAAAAAAGAGCCAGTTTAGATCAGGTTACTTGGGACTTATTCCAGCTGAGTTTTGAATATCCTCAGGGGCAGACATTGCACAACCCCACTGGGCAAATTGCTCAAATATCTGACTACCCTTACTGGGAGATTTTTTTCCTAATACCTGCCTGGAAGTTTTACTCTTGTGAGTTGTCTCCATGGCTTCTTGCCCACTGTGCACCTCTAGGAAGAGTCTGGCTCAGTCTTCACTGTATTGTTTTCTCATAAAAATGAATCATGACCACTTATGTCACCACCTCATAAGACTTTTTGCTTTATTGCTACATTTTTAATAGCTATGGTAAAGTCTTCATTTTGTTAAAAATTACTTCTGATGACACAGCTAAGTATGTTCCAGATACTGTGGAAGAAATTGTATTTAGTGTAGTCACTCCCTTCTCTCAGTGAAGCGGAAAATCAATGCAATGTGTGCATCTTGTTAGGGCCTACACTTGCTTGTGCAGGTTTTCCTGATAAACTCTGGCCATGCTAGCACTTTTCTCTGAAGGAAGTTTCTCTTTCTCCTGGGATTCCTCCTCTGCAGATGCAAATTGTCATCACCCTGTTAAGTCAACGGGACCATGACGACTGCACTTGCCAAGCTGAGCTGAATAAAGCCTTACCAAAAAAAAAGGCATGAAACTGTATGGAAAGGATGTTATAAACACCACAGAACCTGCAAAGTGTGTATCAGTTTCTTTTGGTGCAATAAAGTTACTCCTGCTGTCTGTGGTGAGATGTAATACAATATTAAACTTGTATACTGTCAAGTAAGATACTAGTGCTGGCATTGAAATCTACTAATTTTCTGTTTCCTCTGCTAATTCAATACTAATTCTCAATCATGTACATGTAGGTATATGTTTGCTGTAAGCATGTAGATAGGTGTCTGTAAGATGTATATAGAAGACATCATGTATGTTTGTGAGGAATGCTTAATTTACCTTTTAGGGTATAAAAATACCCTTTTGGATGAAGGGATGAATAGAAAATTACATTGGGTTTTTCATTAGGTCATAATCTTTCTCTTGTATAAAAAAGGCAAAACCTGATATACATACTATGGTCACATAAAACAACAGTGACACCCCAGATGTGGAGGGAACCTAAAGGAATTCACATCTTTCCTACTTCATGAAACAAACTCAAATGGAAAAAGCATGGCAGTTTGCAGTGTCATTTCTGCAAACTCTTTTGTGTCTGCTGGTACACAGGGCACAGGAGGGACCACATTCAAGCATTATTGGTATTTTTCTACAAGTCATGTGCTAACAGGGGCATTAATGCAAGCCAGGTTTGGCCCTGTGCCTTTTTACCTCACCCTCCTCATGCAGGGAATTATTCTGACAACAAGTATCTCTGTGCCTGCTGTGGTGGTGTCCTCCAAGTGCCTTTATCCTGCTGTTCAAAATTAGTGGCACAGGGAGAAAGAATAACTGCAACAAGCTAAACACGTTATAGGACAAGTTCCTCTGAGCAAACGCTCTAGAGCTGCTTTTAATGGCAGTTGCATTCCATCCATAAAAAGCTGAGCAAGCTAGACCCCTCTCAGATGCTTGCAGCATAGCTGCCCTTTGCTATTAATTTTTTGAATAGCTTTTCTTTGGTCCAAGAAACGAATTTATTGCACAGACGTCCTTCGGAATAGGAATGAAATTCCATCAGACTTCAAATGAACTCCAATTACACTGCAAATAGGTGGCAGGAGTGTTCCCAACTTAAGCACTACAGCTCTGCAACCAGCCAAAGAGTGATGTGGATTTAATTTCAGTCCGTGTATGAATTGTTTGGAGTGCTTTTATTATTTTATTTTACAGCTATTTCAAAAAACATTGAAAAAAAAAAAAAAGGGAAAATTCATAACAGCAAACACATCTGTGCTACATATTTTCCCTGTGTGGCACTGCAGCAGCTTCAGTCTACAAAAATTAATGGACTGTAACAATATGGTTGGAATTTAAATGCAGAGTTGGCGCCAGAATTGGGAAACAGACAACATTCCCTGATTGCAGAAATGTGCAGATCACCTTTTCTCACTTATGCAGCTTTAAAAGGAAGGATATCCCTATGGGTGTCCAATTTATGTTGTCAGCATTCAATCCATCCATCCAGTGTATTGTGCTGTCCTGCTCCCTCTGCTAAGATGCACCAAACTGATTCCCTCCAATGATGACATAATTTTTCCTCAATTACTAAACATAAAAATTTGTCCAAGAGTGTAGCTTTCATGGAAGAGAGTTTGGCAGAGACAATTTCAACAGATTTTTCTAATCTGAGTCATACAGATTATGACTCATGCACAAGACACTGATCTCCCAACCTGTGATCATGGGTTCAGCTCCCACATGGGTATCACTTCTTTCTCCCAATAAAAAAAAGTGCAAGGAAAAGACTCCTTAATGTACAAAGAAGCACAAAGGTGTTCATTAAATGAATGCTATGTAGAGACATTTCAGACATTGGCACATTTGTTCAGAACACTAGCAGTGACTATGACCAGCTATTGGTTTAAATGAGGTCCAGAAAGAAGTCCACACATCTTTTCAGGTAAAAATAGTCTTTTTAAGGAAAAAGCCAAAGATGGACTTAAGTGGGTTGTTTGATCAGGCTGCATATATTATGTCACCAAAGGGCTTTAAAGATAGGACAGTCAAACCTGTGGGGAATTAACAGATACAGGACAACCAGACAAAGACTAAGTGGATTCTTGAATGCTTTCCCCCACCTGGGGTTCAACAGTCAAAGACTCTCTAATCACTTTACCTTGAAAATTGTATATAGACATTAAAGGATTAATTTTTGATTGCTGCACAAGCTTGGCAATAAGTCACTGAGACAGAATCCCCCAGACCTAGAGAGAGAGTGTTGCTTGTTACAGGTGCACATTTTGTCCTCATACAACAGCTCTGTCTGTGTGACTATCCCTAGGACAGCAGGGTGACAATAGCAGAATGAGGTGTTCAATTCTGTTAGATCATATAGTACAGCTGCAAAAATTAAACAAGTGTTTGTGTACACTAGCCCTTTCCCCCACATGTGAAATAGAAGCAGCAATTCAAAGCCAAACAAAAATGAGCAACACTTGCTTTACTTAATAGCATAGGCCATTTCTGAAAGAAAAGGTATCAGGCACTTGTAGAGAAAAGATGTATAGGGAAGGAGCTAGTGGGACAGAAGTTGTAAGGTGGGTAACTCCTAGGAGCCAGGTGGGGAGCCCATAGTTATTGGAGCTGTAAGTTTTATCTGCCAGGTCTATATTTGTCAGATATTTCTGTAGGACCCCTTGCAGATCATGGAAAGTTTGAATGCTGAGCTTGAACTTCCCCAAACTGGGCTTGCAGAGGGCTGGAAGTAGTTTCTCAGCTCTGAATGACTTCCTTCATTTTCAGGAGCTGGTGTCTGTCCCTGAAGTAAAGATCCAGTGACTAAGAGACTGGTGAAATCAAGTGGTCATGTCCAGTAGTAGCAATCAGTGGAGCAGCTGCATCTCCCAAAGTGACAGCAAGTCATCTAAGGCACAGAGGACAGCCCTGAGTACCCTGTTAACCTTCAGTGAAGGGGAAATATAACACAGCTTAAACCTCAGCAAGAGCCCTAGAGGATGGTATTTAAGCTGTCATCTGCAGCAGCCCCAGAAAGCAGACAAGACACATTACCAAGGCTCAGCTGGTGCCCAGGAAGAGAATTTCATATCTGAACCTTAAAAAGCATTTCAAATCCATCATATGCAGAAGACATTCATCTTTGAGATCTTCAGTGTCCCCTTTCCATTGGGAAGGAGTGAGTGGAAGGCACAGGTCATATCCCATTGGAAGGACTGGGCATGAACTTGCAGGCTTGCCTGTGTTAATTAAACTTCCCCTCTTTTGATCTCATCAAGAGCCTTGATGGTGCCAGATTCTCACATCCAAAGGACCAACTGAGGCTCTGCCTGTGGAAACCATGAAGTAGGAGAAGCCAGAGACGTGAAGTGAGAAAAGTGAAGACTAAGGGCTCACAAGGAGCAGTCTTGGGACATTTGTCTCTTTGCCTAGGACACTGTCCATTATTTTTCCAAACTGAATTACCACAGACACTGGGAAGGACAATTTAACTCCTATCCATGTGAATAATCAATAGAATTGGTCTAGATTTGAGTTCACTGTTCATTCTGCTTATTTCACCAATTCCATGTCTTTTCTCTCTGTTGCAGACTTGCTAACCTCTGTCACCTGTAGGGCCCTAATTTGGAGATTCCAGAGACAGGAACCCAAAAATAGACTTGACATTTTTCCTATATGGAGAAGAATAGATTTGACATTTCTCCTATATGGATTTAATTCAGTGTATTTTATAAAAATAAGTGTTTCCTGTCTGCCTAACAGGACCCCTGTGGGCCATCAAATTCCATTAATAAGTTTGCCTTCAGCTTCTGAAAAAGTCTCCATAAAGTTTGTAGGTAGATGAGCGAGAATCATATTTTTTCAAAATATTGCTAAAGGCTACAAGAAGTTGATTGTTTTCATTATTTTTTGATATAAATTAATTGGTAACCTTTCCACATGCCATTTCACAGCTTCAGCTTACACTCACGCCTCTGGGATCCCTTGGCTGATTCATTAGTTTGAGGCTATAACTGGTGTCAATTTGTTGTTTCAATGGGCAGGGCAGCCTGCCAGCTCCTGTGACAAACTGATTTTTACACTATAAGATTCTCATTTCTGCAGCAGTGCATTAAGTACTTTATTGCTGAAATATGTGCAATGACACTAATGATAGATTTACTGTTCCTCTGAGGTGTGTAGGTGGGGAAAAATAACCAGGCCTTTCTTGGCTGGAAAAATTCAGCATCTCCCTTGTATCTGGGTACATGAATGTTTTGTCCAGGAAGGGTCCATTTCAGATTTGCACCTTTGAGTTGCAAGAATGGCTCAAAATATCAATCTGAGGTACTACAGGTACAACAAGAAATTAAGAGGGGCAGGTAGCTCTGAAAATGAAGGTATAAGAGGGCAAAGTGAATAAGGGCAAGGTGTGTCAACTCAGGATAACATGAATTTTTTGTCTTCTCCTGGGCTTAAACACTTCTAGCTCCTCAGCCAAGCGAGGATGCAGCAGATGATCCTCACAATTCTTCACCTTCCCTCTACTGAGCAATTGGAACATGGTGAGAATTTGTTTCAATATAATGATAGAGCAGAGATCTATGGCTGTGGCAAAGCCCAAGTGTGCTTATTTTCCAGAGCACTCTGCATTTATGAACACCAAAGATGACAAACAAGAAAAACATCAGTTTTCCCATCCCCTACTGCCTCCTTGATATTCACAGAATCACAGAATAGGGATTGGAAGGGACCTATTCAATATTTCAAGATTTTTTGGCTTTTTTGCTTTTGCCAATATGTGGTTTTGGAGTAAACCTGCAGTCCACTGACATTCAGAGGGTTTGAATTTTAAAAAACTAGGTGCCCAGGCTCCTGTCACTGAGCCCTCCACCCCTGCTGAATTAGTGGTTTGGTGTCTGCCATAGCAAAACTCAGTTCTACGTGGCTGAGGGATGAAGACACCAATAATCATCTGCAAGCAGGTGGTGGACCCAGGGGAACTTCCTAAAGGGCAGAATTTTAACATGTGCTTAATTCCCATTGAAGTGGAGCTAAGCACATTGTATAAGGACTTCTGAGCAAGGACAGATATAAGACCATTCTTAAGAGATTTCCTGAATCTTTCCATAAGATGGCCTTTCACTGGGTTCAATAAGATTAGACTGGAAACCAGAAACCCTTTTTCTAAGTTTTGGTGGGTTGTATATTTGTTCAAACTTTGCCAGTGCAGGGAGGTAGAACAGCATTTAAACATAAAGAAAATGAATGAAACAAGATACCAATTGAAAACAGAGGCTCAGCCATGAAGAAAATGGTCATTTAATTTTTCCTTCATATGCTTTTGAATTCAAGAAAGCAATAAAGTAATAAACCCACCCAATTTCATTAGGTGGTTGAAATAAGTGTATATCATCAATGGAGATATTGGGTTGCACGAGTGTCATCACCAAACTCTTTTAACAGCCTTCCACTACTAAAAGGCTGAGTGTTTTATTCTGGGTGCATTACCCCAGCCCCATTTAATTTCTGTGGACACATGCTCTCCATCTGTGTGTCTGGGATACTTCCTACTGATGGCTTCCAAAAGGAACATTTCCCACATGCGTTCTTCCGAGCTGTCAGAAACAGCCCTGTAATTTATGGGGCTGACCCGATCAAGTTAAATGGGTTCAGCTCCAGCCAGGGAAGGTTCAATAAAGACTGGGTACAGTGCAGGAGGAAATGTGTGCAGAAGGCTCCTGAAATAAGGTACAGGAGCAAAATGCTTCTGGCACTGTGTTCACACAGTTGCAAGCAAAAAGGACAATGAAAAGCTCAATGAATTGCTGCAGTAAGTGATCAAATGGGCACCTTTAGCCCTCTCCAGCTAACAAAGCACCTGCAAAGACATAAAAGTTTATGGGTGCTGAGATCTGGCTGGATTCAGGGTAACAGTGCTTTATGGGTATATTTTTAACATTTAGAAGAGAAGTAACTTACTACTTCTTACAGTAAAAACACACATGGCAAGAGATTCTCCCTATGAGGAAGTTTACAGCAGGATGTGAGTGCTCTGCATATCTGTCCTTTGTACACAAAACTTTGTTTCCCACAGCATCTCTGTGGGACAAGGGAGTGCTGTGACAGATGACCGAACACAGAGAGGATTTTATAAAACCATGAGGTTTTATTTTTTGAATTGAGAAGTAGGTATACATCATACATTTTGTTGATGCATTTTCTGCTGTAAAGGTATGCAATACAATTTCTCTGTGGACGTGCCATAGCAAAATCCATGTCTAATTATTTAATATTTTCCTCAGAATAATTATACCCAAAGCTTCCTTCCTGCCATGTATGGAGTCTTGGGCATCAGTCTGGGACTTCTGTGGGTTTCACTTCTAAGTGCAGTTTTGGGAATGGTGTTTTCCTGTCTTCGAAATTCCATTCAGTGAAATCTTTATAATGGTTTGGCTTAAAAGGAAAAAAAGGAAAACTGGGGAAAAGAAGGGGAGTAAAGGGGAAAATGTTATTTAATGTTTCTGAAAATAACTTTTGGTTCTGTATTTCAAAGAGTCTGCTAAGCTGAATTATGCTTGATGTCTTCTCTGATTTGAGTTTAGTGAAGTTACTCTGGGATGACACAGGAGTCCCTCAGCCTCATCTCAGAAACTGGTATTTTATGCAGTCTGTTAGAAACCAAAAAAAACCACAAAACAAAAACAAAAACAACAAACAAACAAACAAAAACCCCCACCAAATAAAGCACCTCAATCTAGGAAAGTGGTAAAGAAACCACAACAATTTAATAAGCACAGGCAGACAGCTGAGCAGTGTTTATAGGATGTATTTGGAAACCTTTCTTGACAACGATCCTTCTCAGGAGCCAGAAAATTACTGGCAGCAGCCACATCCCCAAGAATACCTTACTGTTAAAGTGCTATCTTCCCATCCTTGGAGATGAGGGATGGGTCAGGGATACTAACTGTCTCTGGAAAAGTCCTCAAAAATCCTGTCAGATAGGGTGAGAGCCCCATGCCTGAGTGACAAAGAGATACTGAGGATGGCAGCGTCGTGTGCTTTTGGATGAAGGGAATTGTCAGAATTGTCTGTTGAGGTCCATTGAGAGCTGCTTTCAGGAGGTCATTAGTAGCACAAAATGATGAGGTGGTTGAATTTAATAATTTACTGGCAGACATACTTAGGTTCTAAGGGTTAGGTTTATTTTTGTTAATTAGTTCTCCCTGCAGGCCCACAAGGAAAAGATTCTCTCTTTTATGGAGACACAGTAAAATGTTCTGCACATAAATGGTCAACATGACCAGTGTTAGCATGCAATGGTTGGGAGGTGCAGTGCTGTAATGATATTAGAGATGATCTTTGCCTGGATTATCGTTATTTTTTGCTGTATGAATAGTCCATGAACATGATACTTATATTTACTTGGTGATCTCATGAAAGAATTATTGTTCCTTCATTCTGGCAGCACTGCCAGCGTACTCAGTCCTGTACATAGATGAAGCAACAAGCAGTTCTGGTTGTTGAAAGCAACTTAAATTTTAAACACAGCCCACATTTTAAACTTCCACGTTTGCTTTCACAAAATAGCTGAACATTTGCTGTTGACAAACTTCCAGGCTCACATAGTTCGGCTGTGGAATAGTCACAGAAAGTGACTGTGGTCGAGTCCAAATTAATTCTTTAACCTAAATGAATGCAAAAGACTTTTTCTGCCCTCCCCTGCCTTGCATATTCATGTTCTGTGCTTTAAGCAACACACTTCCTCATCCACCTAATTTCCACTGAGTTTCAGGTATGTGCTCAAGTTGAGAAACTACTTACATGTGTTTTTTGAACAAGGGAGAAGATCCTTGGCCCAGAGCCAGGAAGGGTGCAGTCTGGGTGGAATTCCCAAAGTTTTGCTGCCTTCAAATTCAGTGGAAAGTCAGGGCTGAGCTCCCTGTGCTGCCAATGGAAAGAGATGAACTCCCTGAAGACCTCAGAGGGCAGAGCACCTTTTGCCTCTTGCTATGTCTACAAAGGGAGCTGAAGGAACCAGCTGGGAATTGATACCTGAGTTTAGAGGAGGATTTGGGTTAGGGGGAGGAACCCTAAAACATGTTTTCTAAGCACCCAGAGCAGAATGGACTGTGAGCATTATTTCAGTTCCATCCTAGTTTGTGTTCCAGCTCTATTTTTTCTATACTTAGTGAGTAAATATGAAAGCTATAATGGTTATATCTTATACTGTCATTCCTGGAAGAGAATACTGTATGCTGCAACTTCCAGAAAGGGTTTATTTTAAAAATCTTTGCTTATTTGTGAATCTTTTCATAGAAATGTACTATTTTATTTACCTGAGTTAAGTTCTGGATTCTGCCCAGGTTTTTCTCTTTGACCTCACTAACAGTGGGTTTCTGTCTGATGCTACAATCCCTCTGTGTTCTGCCCAGAGAAATGCCTTCCCAGAGCAAGCCCAGTGTTTGTGGAAGATCTTGCCTCTGGAATAGGGTCCGTGATTTCTCACGGTCAGTGATTAAGATGGCATCTACTTCAAATCCACCTGTGGAAACAAACAATGCTGCAGCTGTGGGTTTGCCATTGAAATGGAGCCCCACGCTCTCCAAATGCACTGGGGGGGACTGGGTATTCATGATAACACTTGGGGAAGGTAGTTTCTTCTGCAAAGGGATTTCAAAACTCTTTCCAAGTACCCCTGTACTGAAAACACCCCCAGGACATACAAAGGGTGAAATATCCTGAGCCTCCTGTTACAGAGGTGAGGTGTAGGAAAATCAGAGGTTTTATTTGGATGTTTAAGCTAAGGTCCCTCTCATATAGGTGTAGATGTCTAAAGTTAGATACATGATTTTGATTTAATCTACTATAATTTACATCCTTTTTATAGGATTAATTACCACCTGAAGGTACCCATGTGTCCCCAGTCAAGTACCTTTTGCTCAGGCCTAGATCTTTATTTTTCACATATCCTTAATATTTTCTGATTCCAGATGCAGTGTTTTTTAATGCCTACTACTTGTCACAGTCTGAGAACATTAGGTCAAACTCACACCATGTCCCAGAAACTGAGAGCCATGGCTGGCTTGCTTGTTTCTGCAATGATGTCTCCCTAGTTTTGTCTTTATACACGTGATTTCACCGTGATCAACAGTGCAATGGTGTTGCAGCCTCAGTAGCCCACTCCCCTTCCTGAGAGTTTAGGCTCTCAGGAATTTTAAGATTCCTTTTTCTCTTTGTCTATGAAATCTGAAGAAAGATGCACAGGAACAATTTAGGGGAATGCAACACAGATAGTTATAGGAATCCTCATTTTCTGGTTTCCTTCTGTCTGCTGTGGTCCTGTGATTTTCAGTCCCTCTGTGACACAGCATAGTAGTAAAGTCCAGATAATGATCTTCCTTATGAAAATCAATTTTGTATTTTTGTATTTATCTAATGTGTGGTATATAAAAGGGTAGATACCCTATGTGGAGAAGAGCTACTGTCATCCAGGTGTGTTTACTGATGGTTTTAATAATGTATGTTGCTTTTTTCTCATTGGACACAATTAGCACATTCAAATTACAAATAAAAGTCAAATTCTTCCATATGCAACAGTCAAGGGCCTGATGAAATATTTAATCAGATAAAAAGATTCTTCTTGATGATGACCCACTCTGATCTATTACACACCCACATTCACCTTCCAATTTTACATCAGTATCTTAAGGTCTGATTAAATTATACAGGATGAAATCAGTGAATACAAGTATTTTGATTCAGGTCAGCTGGAAAAGCCCAAGACTTAATGGGAACCACAGCAAAACCCCAAAACTGCCTTTCATTAACTACTGATAATAAAAGTGGCTTCACTATTCTGGTGTAATAGCAAGCAAGGGAACATCAGTTTAGCCTGGGAATGCTCTTCCCATGTAGCAAACTTGAGTCAAGGAGCTAGAGGATGCCCTGTTTGACAGAGATTAGTTTTATTTTCTTTGGCTGGCAAATACAAAAATATAAACCTTGTATTCCTTGGAGGAAGGGCAGAATGCAGGGCTGCAAGAAAGTGCCAGGAGCAGCCCTGTTCAAACCCTGGGCCTTATGTGCAAACTGCTGGAAAGTAAATAACTAGCTAGTTCTTGTGTCTGAGGAAAAATGATTCAGAGCCAGAATTAATTAGAAGCAGGTACTGTCTGTGGAAAATGGCTAAGAGTTAAACTGAAGGCCTGAGTGTGAATACTTTGTTAGTCACTCTGAGGTGTCCTGCACTTCAGGGTCGAGTCCAAACACACGGAGACCAAAACATGTCCACAATGTTGGAACAGCTGCATCTCAACTCTTATTCTTAGGTTTTCTTGAATAAATATCACCAGGGCCAAGACCTATCATAAAAGGCTTTAGAAAGCTGACAAAGTAACAAAGACGCCTCACAAAATAGGTCTCAGCCTGAAAGCCGGGCTAATATTCCCTAATCCCAAAGGACTTTTCAAACAAACATATCCCCACAGAGGTCTATTTACTCAACAACTGGCATTTGAAATAGGTATATTACCAAGATTCAGCATTCTGTGCCTCTGTTTATATTATGTAAATCAATATCACAAGATGAGGAAAGGAACTTTGGCTCTTATTATCTTCGTGGCTTTACAACTGCATCTTTCCCCATTCCCTCCTGAGATGCCTGTGAATAGCTAGGAACGAATAATGTCTTAATTGCCCATGAAAAGTATACTTAACTGCTAATATAAATATATACTCAGAACAAGAACTTCAGGCTACAGAATGACTTATTATTTAGGAGCTGTAATTATTAACTAAGTGGGTAAATGAAGTTAAAATTTTTCTTGGTTTCTCAAATTTACGGTTGTATCAGGTTATTGATAAGACTAAAACTACGTTTACTTTGGTTTTAATTTATTTCTGTTTGTCTCGTCCCCCTGATTCTAAATATGCTTGTTAAAAGGAAAAGAAAGATGATGAAAAAAAAATAAATATATACTCTATTTCACTGTATCAGTCACCTACTGCAGCTTTCAAAGTAAGTCTAGAGATGAGTGTAAGAGAGAAATAACTAAGTCACCAGGGTCTTCCATCCATTGCTCCGCAGTTCATTTCACAAAGCTTTATGTAGTTGAAACTTTGGGTTTGAATCTATCCTTTTCTACCTGTTTATCTTTCAGCATGTCTCCTGGCAGGACGCAATGTCTCAGTGAACAAGGGTCTACAAGCCAGGGAGGTGTCCTGGTGATGAGCTTGAGAAGATGTTCCAGAGGACTTTGTCTCCTGCTCATTCCTAACATCCACTTTGCTTAACTTCATGAAGCATCCTGTGGTCACGGGGAGCTGAAGACAAATTTGGGTTTATTTTTTGTGTCTGACACTGAGCATGAACAAGGCATTCCCTTCTTCACCATCTTCAGATCTTCTTAATACAGTCCTGTGGATATCAACACACTCTGTCAATAAGGCAACACCACTGATGTTGGTGCCCCACCAGCCCATCAGCTAGCAACTACTTCTGCACTTCTTCACAGCTGCCTCTCCCTCGGAGATGATGTTGGTTCCAGCTGCTTGGCAATCAGGTGGTCTGCTTGGGAGTGCCAGAACATGGCTTTTCTCCAATGTAAGAAGTGTATTTATAGGGGATTTATCTGGTTTTATTTGTCTTACCCCAGGGATGTGTTTGAGCAACAAACCTCATTGTAACCGTGCTATCCACATTATCAGCTCCTCTTGGCAGCAGAGTTCAAAGGCATTCACAGAGCTGGAAAGCATCACTACCCTTGGATTTGGGCATATGGAAACTGAAGCATGGAGATAACAGCATTCAGTTCAACAAACACCATCCCCAGTGCTACACCAGTTATCTTGTGTAATCCTGCAGAAACCAACAGCAGTGCAAAAGCAAAACTCATATGAAAGGCTGCTGGAAAGCCCCCACTTGAATGATAGGAGTGTATAAAGCACAAAGCATGAACACCTCGGAGTAGTCCTATTCCAGTTGATAACCCCAGAGAGGAGCAACACTTTTTTATGTTAGAAGAAGATCTGGTGTTTGCAAATGTTCAGTCTTACCTGTGTTAAGGGCTGAAGGAAGCAGAGAGAACAATTCCAGTGTGCTGTGTGATGTCAAAGTGACTGTAGCAGTTTACATGGCCAAGCCCTCTTTGTGTGACCTGAGTGCAGGGGGAGAGGAGCATGCCAGGGTTAACTGAGATAATTCAGGGATGTTCAGATGCATGAGCTGAAGGGACAGACTGCCTAATTGTTGAATCCAGAGTCAAAAGGCAGCATGGTGACAAATGGCTGAAACGACTGAGTCCTGGCATCACAGAATCATTGAGGTCGGATAAGACCCTTAAAATCACAGAGTTCAACCATAAATGTAACACTTCCAGTCCACCACTTCTAGGCTGAGCTTGAGCACAAGGTTTCAGAGGCAGCAGACACATGGTGAAGGTCTGCAGACCGAGATAGCAGCAGCTTTCCACTTATTGACACCATTCTCCATGGATTATTGTAGCTCACGAGGCCTTGCTGATGGAGCTGTGCATGTGTTGACAGCTCCATTGCATGAAAAACTGTCTTGTTCTAGGCTTTCACTTCCAGATGTGGAAGCACTGTGTGTGCATGAGCAATGGGGGGTTAACACCAAGAGCAGCCTAATGTGGGGAACTGACAGCCATATGAGCCATCTTTTCCTCCTCCAGGGGAATTCATGATTCCATGTAACTCAAGGCTACGTACACATCTTCATATCTCCCATTACAGTACTGAGAACTCTGGCTGCAAGTCTCATGGGGAATGAAAAAATTGCAAAACTATTGCCCCTTCATGTTATTCCAAATGATGTTCCAAAGATGATGTTCCAAAATCTAAGAGGAGGGTTAAGTTCTGTTGTGACTTGTGGTTTCGAAGATTCTGCAGAAAGGTTTTGATCTCCACTACATGGATTAGAAAAGTTATCTGTAAATAAATAATTCTTTGAAGACAGAGTCCTCTCAATTCAATCTATACAGCCAATGTATACTGAGGGTGGGCCTGACTTCTTCTCTGGCTGGACTAGGCTTCTTCTCAAAATTAAATATTGATGGGATAGTTTCTTGAAAATACAGATTGTCCAGTGCAAGCCTTTGGCAAATAAAATAATGTGAAGGACCTGGTAGAAGTGCAGAAGAGAGAAGCCCCCGAGTCAGATCACCTGCCATCACCTCTGCCCATCATATCTGCAGCAGTGGATACATTAATGCTCATAGATTGTCTTAAAATTTCCTTTACATTGGCAGAAGTTACAAAAAGGCAAAATAGGAAGTGAGCATGTTGTCAATACTCAAAGCTTCCTTGATATTGCAGAATTTGCAGAATGAAAATCTCACAGTCTTATTTATAACTTTCCAATGGAAAGATAATTTCAAAAATCACCAACTAAAAGAAGAAAAATTTGGGAAGGAAAAAATCACTATGTTCTAGTGTTTCCTTCAGTTGCAATGAAAGGGAGAGGAATAGTACACAAATAAAAAATAAATCTTTAATTTAAAATAGTAATGTTCCCAATATGATACACAAAATATTGTTTAATTGAAAATGAATTATTTTATTGTTTTAATTTCAGATTGAAACTTTGTGTTAAGTTGGGTTTTAACAACCCAAGTCTGGTTGTTAAAATAAATATTCATTTTTTAGTAAGAGACATTTTCCAAGGAAAATATATCCATAACATACTTCATGCAAGTAAAGAACATGAGTGTGTTATCATATTCTTTGAAGCATCCCATCACTGGCTGTAGCTATCTTTAATGTTTGTTTGCAGCCATGGAAACAACATGTTTCCCCTTTTGGCACTGTAATGACTTTATCAAGACTCTAAAACTAGGGAACTTCAGTGTTTAAAAAACAGAAAGGAATCCAGCTGCTCTTGTGAGTTTTTTGTGTTATCTCTCTAACAGGTCTAACACTCTTCAGAGAGGTGAAAGCATTGACATCTTTCAAATAATCCCTGAAATGTAGGGAGTTCATGGTGGAGTGGAGACACAGGTATCGCCCATGTTACAGGAGAGGTGATGGAGATGATGGAGATGGAGATGGACATGGAGATGATGGAGATGGATGGCAGTGAGGACAGGGGAGCAGTGAGAGGTCCCATATTTTTTTAGACTTGCTTGTACAGATGGAAAGAAACCAAAAATTCCCCATCTAAGTTTTGAAGTGCTCAGAACCAAAAAGAAGAAAATGCCAGTACTGACAAGCCTCATCTCACAGGTAGATCCTGCTTTGGTAAGTGTGGGAAATACCTGAACATTTGCAAAGTGGCTGGAAGACTGAGTTGGCCAAAGCCTGCAAAAGGGAGAGAGAAGTTTCTAAAAGGAGAGGGATGACTGAGAGAAAACTTCTCATCTTTTACTGGAAGAAAAGAAGGGGAGGTTTTCGTATTTTCTTTCTGGGTTGTGCATCCCAACAGGACATTCCATATTTTGGACATAAATCCAGACTAGCAGGATTTAAGTTGGTTGTTGTTAATTTACCTCTGAGATGATTCATCTCAATGGATCACTGTTTTTTGAATTTCATCAAAGGGCAGTTGCTTTGACTGACACTTAGAGAGGGGCTGGACGATTTCTTGTTGCAGTGGTTAGAGGGTTAACATCAGTAAAGAAAATGTCAGCATTACGGTTAAGATCCAGATTCCTCAACTGAGGCTTCCAATTGCCATTTTTGTGATACCAGCTTCTATCCAGTAGCTACTACCAAGATCAGTTTGCCTTGGGTTTTTGCTGCAGTCAAGATCACCAGTAATTTTGTCAGTGTGAGCAACCCTGATAATACAGCATTGCAACCTGTTGCAGCAGGTACTGGAAAAGTCAGTTGTGGAAACAGAAATCCTCAATCCTTGTGCCATTGTGCCACACCAAGCTCCTGCCTTTGGTGCACACAGCTGCTCCCAAAGCCACCCAGAGGAAATAGCATGCCTGTGTAGCCGCTTCCCAGCTGCATCCTGACAGGCTATTCCATCCTCTCAGGACCTCCATCCAAGGGCAGTGCAAAGATACTGGTGCTGATGCAGTGGCAGGCAGCTGAAGCAAAGCTACAAAGCCCATTTCATGCATCAGAGGTTGTGCCAGCAGCTCCTGGTGTGCAGCACTCCTCCTAGCATGGCGAGCAGGGAGTGATACCCCCCTGCCGCCCTTCATCCTGCTTTTTCAGGCAGAGCTGAACAGTCAGCAATGTGACATGTCCAAGGCCACCCAGAACGAGCACAGAGCTTGGAATAGGATCCATGTCTCCTCACTCCCAAGCTCAAGGGGGGTGGTTTTGGCTTTTTTGGTTGGTTTTTTTTTTTTTTTTTTTGAGAGCAAGACCTTCCTTCCTGTAGGTTGCCGAGCTCCCTGGCACTGGCCATTGCAAACAGCCCAGCTTTGGCTCTGTACAAGAATGGAGTGGGCACAACTTCCAAGTGCTCCAAAGGCTGTCTGCTGGGACACAGGGAGAGCAGCTTCCAATCCAAACAATGCAGGGAAAGCGTTATGCAAAATCGCTTCTCCATCCCCTTCCTTCCCACTCTTTCTCTTTGCATTTTGTTGACAGGGGATGTTTCTCCTGGCTGTGGCCTGGCTTCTGCTGCACTCTCTGTGTGGAACTCTGCAGCCCCCCAGGGGGGGAAGTGCTGTTTCATAGAAAGGTTCAGCACTTCATAAGTTGGCCTAACTTCCCATGGGTGTGAAACCCAGCCTTCTCTTAAATGTTCCATAAAGGAAGCTTGCCCAACCCATTAAGATAGATAGAGAGAGAAACAGGGAATTAATTAAATAAATATTTTTTTCTTTGGCCATTCCAAGTTGGTTTGTTTCAAGGAAATAGCTTTTGTTTTTCTCTTAGATATTGAGTGCTTCTACAGGATCTGGGTGTGGGTGATGGGGTTGAAGGGCAACACCCACCTGCTCCAGCACTGCTCCACCAGCCACGTGGTGGGGATGCCACAAGTCAGCTTGATAACACGGTGTGTGGCACAGGAAGAGAAAATTTAAATCCAAAGTTACATTCAAAAGAAAAACCAAAGAAAATTTTCAATATGTCAAAACAGCATATTTTGACACTATCAGAATTTTTCTTTGCTTTTTCATATGGTTGAGAAAAAGTTTTCAGTTAAGGTGACATTTTAATCTCTGAGAAGGCCTCCCTCAAAGCTTTTTCAAGTAGTCCCAGAGGACATGATTCATTTTCTAATTAAATCCATTTTCTAATGGATTAAATACTATTCTCTCATTTTTTAAAACACAGGAGGAGAACTAGCGAAAATTATCAACTCCAGGCGCCCACAGGCCTGAATCCTGGTAACAGCTTTGCCTCTTGGTCTGTTGCACTTGAAAATGTTCCTTGGCACAGCCACTTTTTCCTGTTAAAAACAACAGAAAAACCTTTTGCAATAACCTGTTTATGGTGCTGACAGGAAGCACTAGGTTAACCAAAAATACATGAGTGCTGTATGGGAGCAGTGTACCTCAACCCTTTGCTGTGTCTGCAATTGTGCTTGGCAGAGCATGGTCAAAGGTTTTGCTCTGCTCTTCTACCACATTTATTTTTTCTAACTCAGAGAGCATGAATGACTAGGCATACCAGGGTCTTGAGATGCACAAAATGTATTTGACTTTTTGCAAGAGCTGTGCACCCGATCTCAAAAATCAGGCCCTCCTCCAGGGTTTGAAATTTGGCATTGAAAGAGCAGACCACCATAAATCATTAGTCACTTCGGGAAATCTCAGCCAATTCTTCATAAAATGAGAAAAACCTTCCGCTGAAAGTTAAAAGAACAATCCATAAGTGGTTTTAGCAGCTACTGTGCGTCCCTGCTGGACTAAGTTATTTAACCTGAGACTAAGTTTCTTCCCAGGCTCCTAGCCCAACATGGCATGTTTTCTCTGCTGGAGATTCAGTTCTTGTACATCATGTAGTAAATATAAAAAAGGAGGTTTACAGCCCAGTGAATAGAGAAATCTCTTTCCAGGTCAATGCAAGAAATTATAGAGCATTGGAAAGCCCTAGTTTTATCTCCTGCCAAAGGAGGGATTAAGCTACAATGATTCCCAGGCCCAGGGTCTTTTTTTTCCCTTTGCCTCTGCCTTCTTTGAGTGCAAATTGACAGAGACGAGTTTTCACTCCAAACAGCTGTCTGTTATTTGAATGGAGTCAGTTCCTAATCCCACACATGACTGCCATCAGAGGCTGCTGTAGTGGAAATGTTTCTAGTATCAAAACAAAGCCTCTGGCACAAAGATCTGTTTGAGAGGGCTGTGTGTGTAACCTCTGCTTTCAAATACTATCTTTTCTCTGAAGGCACTTCTCTGCTGGCTACCAGACCAGTCATTACCCATTTAATGGGTAGACTGTGGGGCAGTTCATGCAGGAGGGTGTGCAGGAAAGGCGCTGGAGCCCTGCCAGCTCCACAGGGAGCCATGGAGCCCACTGGGCAGCAAGCACTGCACCCACCACCACAACTGAGGCAGCTGCCCAGGCAGAGCCTGGTGGGGACACACTGTCCCCAGGGAGCTGGGCTGCAGGGAGGGCCAGCACTGGCCAGCAGCAGTGGGCACACCTGGGGGAGGAACTCTGACACTCAGTGAGAGAGCAAAAAACAAAGACTGTTCATGCTCTCTGGGTAGACTTTACTAAAGTCTACACTGACATGGTTTCCCACAATAATCTCGTGGAGACAACTGGCTGCTCATGGCTTAGACAGGTGCATTTTTCACTGTGTAGAAAACTGGCTGGATGGCTGAGCCCAGAGAGTGGTGGGGTTACATTCAGCTGGGGCCATCACCAGTGATGTCCCCCAGGGCTCAGTGTTGGGGCCAGCCCTGTTTAATATCTTCATTGATGATCGGGACAAGGGGATTGAGTGCATACTCAGTTTGGAGATGACACCAGAGGGATCTGGACAGGCTGGATCAATGGGCCAAGGCCAGTCCTCTGAGGTTCAACAAGGCTGGGTGCTGGGTCCTGCCCCTGGGTCACAACAACCCCTGCAGTGCCACAGTGGGGCAGAGTGGCTGGAAAGGGCCCCGAGGAAAAGGACCTGGGGGTGCTGGTTCAGAGTGGCTGAACATGAGCCAGGTGTGCCCAGGTGGCCAAGAGGGCCAATGGCACCTGGCCTGGATCAGCAGTGGTGTGGCCAGCAGGACCCAGACACTGATCAACCCTCTGCACTCAGTGTTGGAGAGGCCTCACCTTGAATCCTGTGTTCAATTCTGGGCCCCTCACTCCAACAAAGGCATTGAGGTGCTGGAGTGCATCCAGAGAAGGACAATGGAGCTGATGAAAGGTCTGGAGCACAATTCAGATGAGGAGCAGCTGAGGGAGCTGGGAGTGTTTAGCCTGGAGGAAAAGAGGCCCAGAGGAGACCTTATTGCTTTCTACAGCTCCCTAAGAGGAGGTTGTAGTCAGCTGGGAGTCGGCCTCTTCTCACAAGTAACAAGTGACAAAACAAGAGGAAATGGCCCCAAATTGTGACAGGGGAGATTTAGATTGAATTTTAGGAAAAATTTATTCATGGAATGGGCTGTCAAACATTGGGACAAGCTTTCAAGTGCAGGTGGAGCCACCAAACCTGGAGGTATTTAAAAGATGTAGATGTTGTTCTTGGGGACATGGTCTAGGAGTGAACTTGGCAGTGCTGGGTTAATGTTTGGAGTCAATGATTGTAAAGGCTTCTTCCAACTGTAATGATTCTATGACTCCATGAATTACAAAAAGATGCACTCTATATTGCATAATTATAAAGGAGAAAAATAAATATAAGATGCTCAAATGAAAATCAGTTGTTGGAATCCTTCTATTTACTTTTTCTTTTAATGTGTGTTTTCCCTCCTTCAATTTTCATTTGGAAATTGGAGCTTCAAGTGAAGTGGGCTGAAATAATGAATGGGATTGTTCTGAGAATTGTAATTCCCAAAGATCAGTTGCTGGAAATGCTCATACCAACCATTAATACTAAAATGTCTAGGAGTTTAGGTAAAATAAACACTCTTGGTATTTCTCTAGTTACTTGCCAATCCATACTTGTTTTTCAAAATTCAAAAGATTGAATTGAAAATGCTGATCTACACAGCATTTGATTCCAAAATATTGTTGCCTTTTCTTGCCTCAAGTTAGGCAGGAATATCCCAGATGATGGCTCTCACTTTGAGATGTCATGAAAGAGCTACGTTCTCTTTACTGCTCATGATGACAATTTCCTTCCTGAATTTTGGCAAAGGACTTCCTGTTTGCCTCATGCCCTATTTGTTAAACCACGACAGCAACACTTCTGTTGTTAAAAATTCTGTCCACTGATTCCATCAGGACCTGCTTCTCAGTATGTGCTCACACAGCAGTGAGGACACTGCATCTTGTCTTGGTCACACACAAGAAGACTTATCATTGAGTTAAAAACACACAGAAGGAGACTGACCTTTTATTGGTGCTGCAGAAGACCAGCATGCCAAGTGCCTTAATAGATGCTGAAAGCAGGACTAAACTAGGTCAAAAACTAAGTATTCAAAACTGTACATTTTTTGCTAGGAGAGCGGATGGAAATTTCATCACAATATCACAGATCAGGGTTCAGGGAACTCAAGTGACTCACTGAGAGCTGCACTGAAACTTCAGCTAAGAAGTAGGGACATGCCTGGACTCCAAATATGAGGCTGTCATTTTTACTAGAAAGCACAGAAAGAGGAGATTCATCCTCCAATGCCAGAATAGCTCTGCTGGGCTGCAATGCCTTCGCCTTTCCCAGAACATCCTTCACATCAAATACAGCAGCATGACTCCCACCTCTCCCACAGCCAGATTTGCTTTGGTTCAGAGTGGATCAGGAAAATATTCACTGTAGCCTCAGCCATACTCTTTGAAAGATCAAGATCTTTCCCAGCCCTTGCTGGGGTTGTTGGAATTAATTGATCTTCAAAGTCCTTCCAACCCAAACCATTTTAGAATTCTATGCAAGCAAGCATGCTAGATAGGCACTGCAAGGGAAAAGAGACCAGTGAGAGGAAAATGGTACCTGAATTGGCAAAACACACACAGTGGGAAGGGCTGGAGCTTGATGGGCCTTGACAGTGCTAGCACAGCCCCACAAAGGCATGTTGAGCACTTTAGATGATGAAAAGCTCGGTGCTAAAGAATGTCTCTCTAATTAATTACTGTGTTTGGCAGAGTAATCCCTCTCAAATTGACTTAGTGCTCAGTTCAAGAAGCTTTGGAAATTCTGGCAGGGTCGTCTGGCCCCACTGGTGGCTGTTATTGGGACTCTCCAAGGGGCCTGGCTGGCTGTCCCTGCCTGCTGGGGGCACACGGTGGCTGGGGCCAGTTGTACTTCCATGGTGGAAGGGAGGGCCTGCCAAAGCAAAAAAAACATGGAGAGGCAACTTGGAGAGGCTGGTAAATAGGCACTGGCTTGTTGCTGTGAAGCACCCTTGGTTTAAAAGGAATATTCCTTCCCCTCCTTCCATCTGCATCTCTCAAACACACTGGACTCCTATTTGTAATAACACAGCCCTTGTGGGGAGGCACCAACTAGAAACAGTTTTCAATCCAAGCTGAAAAGCTGCTGTCAGGAGCCCTACAACAGCTGATGAGGAGCAATTTGGATGAGTCCCTTGGCAGGCTTCTGCAGGAGGTTGCAGCTGGATCAGAACCACAGACTGGGAGCTGCTGTGCAGAACCACAGCTCCTGGGAGCTGCTGTGGAGAGGGAAGGGCAGCAGGGTGAGGGCAGATGGAGATGAGGGGCTCCAGAGTCTGTCCTTGGGCCAAGCCCTCAGTTACACCAACCCAATGATCTGAGATGCAAATCCAAGGAGAAAAGCCTCTCAGGGCTGGTGGGACACAAAGGTGCAGACGGAGGGATGAGGAGGAATGTCTTCTGCACAGTCAGCACAGTCTTTCCTGTGGCTTTGTGCAGAGGCAGAGAGGCAACAAAACCAGAAATGTACATTTGGATGTTTGTTCTTGTAGGCAAATAGAAATTTCCCTTTTTTGTTGCTGAAATAACCAGCCACCAGGAGACATGATCCATCCTACTTTCAAAACCAGCAAGGTGACTTCAGTCCAAAATCCATCAAGTCTTCTTTATGGGAGAAAGAGAATTTTGCTCAGCTCTCTCTCCTGCATGACCTGAAGCACCTGTCCTGACACACCAGGAGCAATGCCTAATGGTAGGACACGGGCAAGAACAAGTGGGAATTCTGGAAAACCAGGGTCACCTCAAGCCAACCTCTCCACCACACCCAGGATCTTTTAAAACTGTCCTTTTAAAACTGTCCTCTAGCTTAGAGGATTCTCCAACTTCCTTAGGGGATTCTCCAACTTTCCTACTTCCACTTGTGTAAAGTGCAAATTAAACCCTTCTGCATTTGACAGATTCTGTCTGAAGGGAGGTATTGATGTCTGTTGATCAATTCAAGTGCCTTGGCAGGTCACACCATCTGGAAAAGATTATTTACATCTTCATTTTCTCACAGTTTGGGATAAGGTGATAGTTATGGGAGAGCATCCTTGGAAGTCAATGAGAACTTCAGACTTTACTCACTATCATGACTGTAGAAGTGGGACATTATCTCTAACAAATGCTTTTTTAATTGACAGGAAGCTTTTTTTCCCAAGTAAGCAGCAATGTTCACTATGATGGCTTACTTGGGAGGTAAGTTTCAGCAATTTTAATTTTTAACATTTTTAAGAATTTGATAGAAACAATTTATTTAACATGGCAAAAAAAAAGTGTGAAGAAATAATTTAAATGAAAAATCATTTTTGGATGATTCTCCAACTCCTCTACCAGAGAAGATCTATCCACTGTGTTTCCAGGTCAGAAACGGATTGTCCTTTTTGTAAAAGATGAGAAAATAGTCAAATCCTCTTTGTAAAGTGGGTAGGAAGAGAAAAACTGATCTATAGTGTTTGAAATCTAAATTTCGCTGTTGTAAGACAGGGAAGAAACTTGTCCTAGTGGTAGACTGAAAGATTGGCTTATATTTTTATTTCCTTCTCAAGCAGCTTTACTGGTCTGTAAAACCTCTACAAATCATGTTCAAAATTGCTGTAACTGATATGCAGTTTGTGAGGCATCCCACAGGCTGAGTCTACACTGCCATTATTTTGGGGCCATTTGCTTTTCTTGGGGCTTGCCAGGAACAGATAAGTGGAGATGGAGGGTATAGCATGAAATGCTTTAAACAAATGCTTGCACTAATGCACATCCCACAAGCCACAAATGCTCCAGGGGACCTTTGCCAAGGGTTGTTTAAAAGTTTTTTTTCTGAGAAACAACTCCTTTTCACCATCACCCCGGCCCCTCACAGCCCAGCAGAGGGTTTAGGGTGACCTGGAAGGCACCATGCTCTTGAGGGCATTGGACAAGAGGAAAACAAGGGCTGGAGATTTCTGGCTGAGTGGTTGTGCATGACCATGGAGGGGTGGGAAGACCTCTGCCTTCTCTGGGTGTGTTGTGTGTGCACACACAAAGGGAAATGTGTGAGGCTTCCAGAAGGGGATGTGCAGGAAAACTGGTTGCTGCAAGTAGGGACTTTCAGATGAGGATGTCCCAGCTTTGTTTTCATCCATGACCATCAGCCCACTTCTTGTCTGTGAGGCTCTCCCTTGCTTTCCCTGCCTCAAAACAAAAGGTCTGTTCAGGGAATGCCAAAGTGCAAGTGGATAAAAATGAAAAAACCCATCATCTCTCCCTCTGCTCCTCTTAGGTTGTCTGAAAGGGCATGCTCAGCATGCAAAAAAAAACCTGCTGACTTCACACTCTGCCGGAGAAGGTGATTTGAAACCAACAAAAATAATTGTCACTGTGTTTAGCCAGAGTCAATAAAAGCACTAAGGGCCTGGCAGTGTCAAACCTAGGAGAAAATAAATTGCCAGTTCATGAGCACTCCCTACAATGTATCCTGAAAAGAAGTTTTCTTTTCTTTCTCCTCAGAAGGGAGGGAGAGAAGTGAGATGGGGGAGGGCCTAGCAATGTATATTTCATGTCTAATGATATTGTTTTAGTGGTGAGCAATAAAATGTGGGGTCTTGAATGATGGCATAGGAAAGAATGAATAAAAATCCTGCTCACACTGATTGCCTGTTGGATCACATAGTAAATCTGAGGTAAAGTGTCTTATTCCTAGGGACAGGCAAAAAAGTTGCAAAAGCAAAGGAGTGACATGATCTATATTTTCTAAAATATCTATAGTTTTGAATGCCCAGACTGAGACACAGTCAGGTCTGACTTCAGAAGGGGGAAGAGCTCAGCAAAATCTCCAAATTGCAAACATGTTCTAGCCCTGAAAAATGAAGATGCCTAGTGCTACACCTAGAGGGGATCAGACCTGGGGGAACCAGACTCTGTCTCCATAATCATGCCTGGTTTCACTCCCTAGCTCCACCAATCTCCCTAATAACCTTGGCCCCCACCTTCAGAAATCTTGCCTCATTTAAAGCCACCGGCCACTTTTAAAAGCCAAAGCCAAAACCAGAGTTCTCATAGTTTCCAGAGATCATGAAAGCATGAGGAAAAGCCATGTTCAAGAGATCTTTTTTATTAAATGTTTTAACAAAGCTAAACAGAGTATGGTAGAATGTAGAGATTTAAAAGTCAGGCAGAAAATACAGTGCTATTTGTGTTTCCTTTTCTGTGTTGTTTATCCTTACACTGGTAACCTCCTAACTTAGCCCTGTTTGTCTCAGCACTGTTAGATGCACAAAATGAGGGACTTGATTTTCACCTCAAAGCTGTGCCCTGGGTGTTGTTAGACATCCATGAAGACCTTAAACATCTGTGGTATTTATGGGCCCATAACTGCTCAGTGTACAAAAACATCTTCTCTATGAAGAAGGACACACTACCCCAGTGATATTTACCTGTCATATTTTAATTATTTTAAGCAAAAAAATGTTCTCTCATTGAGTTCAGAGAGATCTGATGAGCATGAAAGCAGCAGTTAACTCAGAGAAGATAAGGAAAATTGTCAACATGCAGGAGTGGGGATGGGGTTGAAATGAAGTGATCAGCCAGTGATCACTTTATCTTTGGAAACATCCAAATGGATGAAAGAGCTGACTAGCAAGCAAGGAGGAGAAAAAGGTTTATGTGTCTCTGTGGCCCACCTACCACAGAAACCTTCGAAGGGAGAAATGAACCCACTAAACAGACAAAAGCAGAAAGCCAAATTTTTTCTCCCAGGGTAAGAGGCTTAGACAAGGTGACCACCATGACATGTCCTGAAGATTGAACAGGTTGTTTTTTTCCTGTTCACATCTGCCATCCCTTGGCTACAAACCTGCTGGATTTCACAATGGCAAAATGAGTTTTCACAGAGAAAGGCAGAGTGCTGAACACACAGCTTCCCAGCACTAGAAATACTCGCTGCTGCATGCAAAACCTCGCATCACATTTTTAATTAGATGTGACAGCTTGTGGTTCAAGCATGTGAGGAATTCCAGGCTGGATGAAAAGGGACCAAGCAGAGATCAATAGGGATAAAGAAGCAGCGATAAGGAGAAGGACCTGCTTAATCTTGTTTTTATCTCTGTTTATTTATTGTCTGTCAGTGGTGCTCTCCTGATCAAACACACAGGCATGTAGAATCCAGTGCACTCACTCCTTAGGACATGACAACAACAACAGAGCTGGCTCTCACACCCCCATCCGCTCCATGCCTTGGCAAACAGGGTCGTCTGCTGGCTGACACACAGCCCGCCCTGCCGCGCTTGCTCCCCGGCACTTATCACCTCGCCGAGGCACTCAGCTCCAGCCTGGCTCCTTTCCCTGCCCTCCCAGAGATAAGGAGTGTCGCTGCTCTCCCACACCTTCCCTCTTGACAACTTGGGTAGTGCCTGGGCCGGAGATCAGCGAGGCTGATCCAGGGGGTGTCAGAGAACAGAGGTGCTTGGGCCCCGTCTCCTATTTTTACTCTGCAACTCATTTAATAATTTTAAGGTGTGTAAATCGTAGTTTTCATTGCCCTTCAAAAAAGTCTCTCTGCAGTTGAGAGGGTGAGAATCTGGGGGTCCTGGTGGAGCTCAACAGGGGAACACTGCGTTGCAAGTCAAGACAGGGCTGGGCACTTATTCATTAGACCTCATTGTCAGGGTTAAGTGGGGATTTCATATCTGATTTACACTCTTTCTGATGGCTCTGCTCTATTTCAACTCCAAATTTGGACCCAAAATATATTTCTCTGCTCTTGGGGTTTCACCAGCCTATTTATACAAAGCAGGGTTGCTGGGCAGCCTCTTGAGTGGACAGACACACAGGAAAACATGGCTGGGATTTTCATGGGAAGTGGGGCCCAATATTGTTGTCTGTACCACTGCCCTTTTCACTGTCTGAGTACATAAGCAAACCAAGCCCCAGGGTAATTGCTTGATTTAGAGCAGTTGAGTGTAGAGCTGGATTTTTGGAGAGCACACATGCTGTGTTTCCAGAGGAGAAATAACTCTCTAAAGTACAGAATATATGGCTGCCCACATGTAGCCATATATCCTCTGAGCTATCCCCAACCTTCCAGGCTTGTTGAATAAACCTAATTCAAGCAAGGCTATTTTAAATATAATTGTATTTATTTCCAGGATGATTTGTCTGCCAAAAGTGTGATGTGCCTTGCTTTCCATTCAAGGGTTTTCCTACTCCAACATTGCACAAGGTAAAATATTTCTAGCATTGTCCTAATTCCCATCAATCCCTACCTGCAAATTAGCTATTCTTGTTAAGGCACTAGGAAACATTAATCATCATAAACACTGGAACATCATAGTTTTAGCTTCCAGTCCAGGCCAACACAAAGTGAATATTTTGATGACATGTTTAAGCACTTGCATTGGCAGTGACATTACCAAAAAGTGAATACAGCACTTTCACAAACCCAGATTAATTTATTCCAAGCCTAGATATTTCATTGGAAGACCCAAGCTGAACTTATTCAGTTTAGGCTGCTGCTGTCATGTGCAGAGGCTGCCCAGACTGAGCCAGTCTGCCCTGCATCTGTTGGTGGTGCCTCATTCTTTCTGCTGTCTAAGAAGACCTTGAGTGATTGTGTCCCTTGTTTAAATAGCAGCTTTGGCAACAAATAAATCAGGCCAAGGCATTTTTACAAATTACTTTTTACTTACCTGGCACCTTTGAGATAAGTAAAGGCTTCACAGGTGTTCCGTAGCAAAAGAGAAATGCTGTTTACAGTTTCCCAGTGCTCTGGGGACAGTCAAAATTTTGGTCATCTGTTCAAAATGGGTTAAAAAAGGCTCCTGTCAGGATCACTAGCCAACAAACAGCAGCATGTTTAAAATATATAGAACTCCTAGGGCTGCTTTCATAGATGAGGCTTGCAGCAGATGATGAACTTCCTAGGGTCTGGATGCAATGGGAAGGAGCTGGGGGATTTATGCCTGGACTGTTCCTTACCAATCTACCTCTCCTATCCCTCCAAAAATTCAAATTAAGTGACTTTTAGCATTATTTAGCCCTTGTCAGATGGGAAATACAAGAATCAGATCTGACATTTAACCCCAGCACACAGGTTGAAATCTGGCCTGTGCTCTCCCACAGTCTGAGCACATTGTCATACAGAGTCCCCTGCTAGAAAAACAGAAGCAAGTGGTGAAATATGGATCTGATTCAGGTTCAGATCCAGAAGTCTTGGAGTATTCAAATCCAAGAGATGCAGAAACTAGGGGAAGAAGAAAACAGAGAGTGAGGGAAAATGATGGAAAGTAAAATGAAGACAAAAAATAGTAGGGGAAAAAGTCTTTTCTACTTCCTGAAGAAGGTAAGGCAAAGCACTTTATTAAATATTAGTTTTGGTTTAATGTTTCTTTTGGCTTTATCTTCTAACACCTTTGCCTGTGTTATCCTTTTGTTCAATCTAGCAATCTCTGAGTCTGCTAAAGAAATACAGCTTCACAATAGTCTTTACATCTAAGGTACACTAGGAAATGCCTGTCAATTCTTTTTGCCCTCCTCAGGGCCGCAGTCTCTGTTCCTGTGGGCATGTTCCCCTCTTGGGTGTTCATCCATGGCTGATACCTGTGAATGTGCCAAGTGAGAGAAAAGTGTATTTTTGGTTTGCCCTCATACAGTGGTACTTCTTGTCCCAGACACTCTGTGGCCATTTCTATTTTCTGATCTGGCATCTCTTTTCATCCTCTGGCCAGTTTGGAGCAGGCAACAGCTTTTCATTACGAGTGAGTGGTGGTACAACATGTTCAGTGCAGACCAGAGCTGTGCTGACAGAACAGGCAAGGGTGTACACGATCATCTCCCCTGTGGAACCAGAGCCAGACAGGACTGAGAAAGTCTTTTAAGAAGTATGTTTGTATTGCTGATGACCTTTTAGAAGAAATGCCTCTCCTGTCCCATTTCTTCAACCCAATTTGGCCTGCCTTGATGAGTGTGCAGCTGGGGTGATTGCTTTGCATCCAGTGGCAAGAGAAGCCTGACTCCACAGCTGATTATGGTATTTGGAGAACTAATTTCCTTCTTTTCCTGAGAAGTCATTTTCTTTCCAATGCTGCCTGTGCAAATGGAGGAAGGAATTTTTCTAAAGTTTTTTTTTTAAAGTCTGCTCTACTCAACTGATGTCCTCAATGAACTCAAAGTTTCATCAGCTGGTTTCTGAAAATCATACCTACTGATTTCCCATCAAGACTGAATTCACCTGCAGCAAGCAAAATACCTCTAAGCACTATTTCCATTCTAGAAAGGGTCTGTCCATCTTCACACTTGTGTGGATGTTGCACAGGTGGTCCCACATGGGAAAGATGAGGAGTTTGTGTGTAAACCTGTTATTTTCGTTTTAACACCCACCAGAAGAAGCATCCTAAAGAAAGTATGTTTGTATTAATATTTTGAAGTTTCTCCTAGATAAATCAGAGCTGAAAGAAGGAGCTTTCATTCGTAGTCTTACGGGTGCTCTGAATATTGACCCTGTTGCTGAGCACCTTAAATTAAACTGGTTTGGGATTTAGAAGACCTGGTTCTTCACTTTTCACTACCTTCCCACTAAGTACATCTGGGAGTGTTGCCTCAAGACAGTTCCCCCCAAGCTCAGCTCCTAGACTTGCCAGTGTACAGTCTGGTTCTTCTTGCACAGAGATATGATCCTATGGCAGAAATCTTTCATGAGAAGGAAAAATAATGCCTCAATGAGCATGGTTCACCTGCTGTCATGTGAGCATTTTTTACAAATGCTCCAGAGCTCTTCAAAAACCATATATCAAGCCAAAGATGGGTAAGTGCTAATTAGGTGTAGGTATTTCCAATGCAGACGTCTAAGGGAAAGTGGGATTATTCCTGCCTCCTGAGCCCATCCTTGTTACTCTGATTAACTACCTGATAATATCCAGATTTAAAATTTTCAGGGTAGGGGTGGCAGATATGCTCTGTATCTATTTAACATCAGCTCCTGACACAGATCGAATGCCTGTGTGAGGATG
Source organism: Urocynchramus pylzowi (assembly GCA_013397555.1). Lineage (NCBI taxonomy): Eukaryota > Metazoa > Chordata > Aves > Passeriformes > Fringillidae > Urocynchramus > Urocynchramus pylzowi. Next base: position 1,681,571 of record VZRH01003617.1, read on the forward strand.
CTAGACACAAATTACACAGTATAAAGACTAAATAAAAGTATTGTTCAGGCTGGTTGATATTAGCTATATATATTTTTTTAATTCCTTTCTTTATTTTGAGGTAGTTCTAAAGTCAGCAAAGTACCTTTGCTTCTCTTGTCCTGTCTCTGAAACTTATATTTAAAAATACTGAAATTGAGGGTCCAGTTTACCCCATGTAAACTGGGCAGTGATGCCCTGGTGAGCAGACTGATCTTGAGAAAGTGAACTGATTAAGAATGAGCTTAAGAACTTTACAGTAGAGATAAAGAGGAATCTTTACATTATTCAATAAATCTCAGACTCCTGGTGATCCAGATGGCCCCTTTGCTCTTTTACTGATGTGTGACCATTACCAGAGATGTGTAGCCCATCAGTAAATCAACCTAAATACTTTGTTATAATAGTCCTCATTACAGAACATTGATAGATTAACTGTGCTCCATTTCAGTTTATGAGCAAAGTGCTTTGCTCTCCCTGGCAGTGTGATTAATGTGAGGTTCACATACTTAACATTAGAGACCAGTATTTATGGCCTTAAAAACATCAAGAAAAAAGCAAAATGTTTGCTGTGACAGCATATATAGTACAAGTGTCAAATCTTATCATGGATACTCTCATCCATTATAGCTTCAGGAGGTGCTATCGTTTACCAAGCTGACCCGGCAGACCTCGGCGCCTCATTGTAACATTCTCTGTATGGTAATCCAGTTAAGAGCAGAATGCAGCCTAAGTGAGACATAGCTTAACACTTTCATATGATCAATAAAAACATTACCAGGAAAGAAATCATCAGCAAGACAGATAAAGTCATCCTTTTCAAGGGGGAAGAATGGAGTAAAACTTAGCCAAGTAAAGTGATTTTCTACCTCCCTTGCGGTAGCAACAAATTGAAGGCAGTGGTGCTTCTAGAGATGTGGGGGTGCTGCAAATTTGAGGGTGAGGTTGAGGTATGGCCCTGGCCAAGCCACCACAACAACCTTTGCAATGACTAAAGCTGTTTTCAGTGTTGCTATTCTTTAGTCAAGGAGGTTGAAATTTAGCAAAATAGATATAATGTGTTTGCAATGCAGCTCGAAAGCTTCAAGGAGCACAATCCCATTTATGCTGAACTAATTTCTCTTGTAGGACTCAGAATAAAAAATCTTGAGTGAGAGAAACAGATTAATCTCAAGTTTGTACGTCCTGTTTCAAAGTCAAACTACTCAGAAAGTCCTGGAATGCTCTTCACCTCCCACATATAAGGGATGTGCCTGTAATAGTCAGGACCTGCTTGAGGAGCTGCACTCTCAGTGGTTGCCATCACAACATGCTTCATAGATGAGCTCAGAGACAGCTTGACCAGGTTGATTTATTATTTGTCCAGTAGTAGGACAGGTGTTACTGAATGACTAATGCTGGCCCTATTCAAGCCATCAGTTAAGCACTCAAAGGCACTTAAACATGCACATAACCACAGCTACGCCTCAGTATCACTGACTTCAAGGAGACACCAATGTGCAGTCAGAGCCAAGCACATACTTAAGTACCTTCATGAATCAGGGCCATTATTTGACCAAACTACTTTCGGTATTTGCGAAAATACTGACAGATTGCAAAAGCTTCATTGACATAAGGCTGAGAGATTTGAAGGATTTACTCACCCAGCTTTCTCTGTCTGAACTGGTTCAAGAGACATGTTCTTCATGTGCTGAAGGTGAGAAACTGCAAAGTGCCCCAGTGTGCCTTGGTTTCAGTGTACATTTCAGTGGGTTTAAGGCATGCAATGACAGAGATGTTCAGGAATTGTCATTTCTGGACATGTTTTGCCATCTCCAAACCCAAAGAAACTATGTGCAGGATCAGGCTGTGAACCAATAAAGAACAACAGCAGATAGGACCAAGTTTGGAAGGAAACCAAAATGCCTTTGAAAATGTAACCAGCTTTATCCACAGGCCTGTACACCAAATGAACAGTCTGCTTCTCAAAGGGGAGACTTTAAATAGCATCATACTACACTACCCAACTTCCATCAACAGCAGATCCCATGCCAGAGCCTGCAGGCAGTGCTGTTTCATCAGCCCCATAATTTGAGCGTAAAATGCTATCTACCACTAGCTGGGAAAAGGGTTTGGATGCTTTCTGGTTTGGAAAAGTTTCTTTTTGATGATAAAGAGCTCTCAAATTCAGCTGTGAGTTGTACTTAAATCACTGCCACTAAGTGCCTGGAGTCAGTGGCAGCTTTCCTGAGCTGCTTGGAGATGAGAGCTTACAAAATGTCTCCATTTGATGTAAGGGGGAGGGATTGCTGAGGAGTACACATTTACCCAGAGATTTATTGGGGGAGAGGGCAGGCTTGTGCCAGACTTGAAAGAGAACATGCTTCTGTGAGATAAATTCATTTTCATGTTTATTTATCTAGAGTAGAAAAACGGTCCTGCCTAGCAGAGCATATGCTGGTAATAATGAAAGACAAACGTCAGCTTTTGAAGGAAAACACCCATTCATCAAAGGACACGGAAGAACAAACAGCTTGTTCATTAAAACACAATTGAAAGGTGGCTTCTCCTCTCCACTCCACCTGCTTTCCCAAGCTGGGGGCTGCATGGGAGACTGCTGCTCTCTTCTTACTCTTTCTACTAACTCTCTGTCTTGGAGCAGATGAAAGACTTTTCCTATCTCAGAGATGGGGGAAAAAAAACCCCAATACTTAGGCCCACAGTAATTCACCAGCTTTTTCTTCACTGTTTTAAAGAAGGCCACATCTACATTCAGCTCAAGTCTGTTGAGACTGATCCTGGCTGAAGGACTGACTCTGTACCTGGGCCAAACTCTGGTCAGCGCTCTCTGCTCTCTGTGAGTCCTTGTGGTGGGTGCTGGAAGCTGGTAATATGATACATCCCAAGGATCCCTCTGAATAGGAGGAAGCAATCAAAACCTTCTACATTTTCCCAGGGTGGGAAAGCAATTTCCTCCTCCAGCTGTAAGGCTGGGGCAGATTGAAAGGTCTCAGGGAAAGTAATTATGCCCTTTGATGAGTCTATCAGGAAGCTGAGACTGGCTCATTGGTGTGAATAAACTTTTTGTCTTTGACCTAAGTGTCTATATAAACCAACAAAAGGAAATCTTCTAAGTGTCTATATTCCTGCATGTGAGGTTGATTTCTTTTATGAAACATCATTCATATATATGGACATAAATAAGTAATAAAGAAAAGAGTAAGGACAATACCCAGCCCAGGTGGTAGGTATCCCAGATAAATCCACTGGTGTTTGAGCTCTGGATGGTTTAAATAGTTTTCCACTGCTCTCTTCATTTTCTGTGACTTTATTTGGCCAGTCATCAATGAGACTTTTGATTGTGTCTGTCGTAATATCATTCATCTGCATCTCTGGAAGCCACAATTAATTAATGAATTTATTTCTGTAAAATCATGATAGAGAAATACAAGCTGTCCCTCCAGACAGACTTTTATTATTGCACATGAAAGCTTGAGAACAGAAAATTACTGAATCGCTGGTTGATTTTGTACACTTTTAATGTGAAGTCACAGTTCAGTTGAGTCTTTTAAAAACAAGTCAGTTGAGTGCAAAAGATCCTGTTTGCATTTCCCACTTGTCAGCAATGACTTGCTGCTTAAAAAAAACCAGGAGACTTTGAGGATCCTCTTAAAGAGTAGATTAGATATAAAAAGAAATGAGTGGAAGAGAGAAATTCTGTTTTGCACTTGGAATCTGCAAACTGGACCTGAGAAGAAACAATACAGCTCCAATCTGGGAACACCTTGTAAAACCAAAGTCTAAAAAATGTGTGTAGGTAAAATTACTCACCATCCCGATCGCAAAACATCGGTGTTGACATTTCTTTGGATGTAACTGGAAACTTAGCGACGATGATCCACTTTAGCTGGGGATTTTCTTAACCTATAAAGTTCAAGTAGCTGTTTCTTCTCCCCAGACCACTGATCTGGCTTTGCCGACTCTGAGGCTAAATAGACGCCTTGTGCGAGTGACCTTATGTGCAACGCCTGGCACATAAGCTTTATTTTCAAAAAGGGAGCAAGCAGACACCCAGGTTTAACTTGTGACCTATTAATACATCTAGATGGGACACAGCAGGGGCCACAGGCATCTCAAATGGTGCATTGGTTTGTTTGAACAGCATACTGCTCTGTGCCCATGCACAATCCAAGCCTGAGACCTGTGGGCCAAGAGGGAGCAGTAGTGTAAGATGAACTGCCTGGGAGAGAACTGGGGCAGGAAGAGGCAGACTCCTCTTTTTTTCTGTATTTTCTTTTCTTTTACTTTCTTTTTGTTTAGCTCTTTTTTTCTGGTCCTCGATCTGGGGAAGAATAACCTGCTTGAACTCTCCAGCTGCTCAGCTGTACTGTCATTGTGTGTGTGGGGTCACAAGCTCATCCCATTATACCTGTATGGAAAGGAGTAGCAGCACCTTCCATGCCTCTCCTTCCACTCCTCATCAGCTGATCACCCAGGGTGCTGGTGAGAGAAATAACAGGAGAGGAGAGGAGAGAAATAACAACTCTTTTATAGTTTATAGTGAGTGTGCATAAGCAAGAACAAGCACTTCCACTGACCTGTTCCTTCCATGTCCCATGGCAGTTGCAGAGGATTCATGCTGGAGGGTACTCCAGTCTGCCTTCATGCTGCTCACAAATGTGCTGCCTTACATATCTGAGGTCTTATAATGCCAATTCATGTAGTGACTGAGTGGGAAACATCTGGCCTGGCTCTAAGTATGAAAAAAGGCTTGATCTTTGGTCTAACAAAGTTCCTATAATCAATGGAAGCAAAGACATTTTCCATTGTACAGTAATGCCCATCTGTCTCAGTAGGGGATGATGAGTACCTCATCACCCTTTACTGAATAGAAAATACCAGAAATCATTAACCTCCAAAGAGCTGAGGTTGCTTTGTTTTGCCTTTTATTGACAAGCACACCAGACTGAGCTGTGCTGGTGGATAACCTCCTCTGTCACAGAGGCTGCCAGGGGTAACCCCCCAGCCCCATTTGCAGAGCAGTTCACATGGATGACCTGTTGACAACCTCTAGGAAAATAAGCTGAGGTGTCTGATTCAGCCTTTTGAAATATTGGGCTTAGCTAACAGGGCTGAGCTTGTTGAAGTGCCACAGACATAATTTGCATGCTCTGATTTGCTGGAAGAGACTAGGGCATGGCAATGGAGCAGAGACAGAGGGAAGATCAGCTGGGGACTGGAACCTCTTCCAGAGGTAAGCTGGGGCCAGGAAGGTGTGTACACAGTAGCCAAACAGGCTAAAAGACTTCCAGCTTTTTCTCCAGTTGATCAGAAACAAAAGCCATTACAAGATTCTAGAGCTAAAGCTTGTCTGCTTCAGTAATCTTGCTCTGTTTTTCTTGTGCCAAGCAAAATGAAAATGGCAATCCTAAAGATAACCAAGCAGTCAAATTATTGTGGCTTAGGGATTTATGCATATAGACACATATCTAGTTTTTAAAGAAAGCCAGGAAGTTCCACTCCTTGGAAAAAAGATTAGGGATATGTCAGGCAGAGCAGACAGAGTGCTGGAAACAGCCACTTAAAGGCAAATAAATGAATGAGAAATGTCCCAGGGAGAAGATAACACACTAAAAAAAAAAATTAATTGCAAAGGAAGGGATAACAGAGGTCACTGTGTTTCTGCTAGTTGTCAGGAGTCCTGCCCACAGAGCAAAGCACATGGTGCTGACATAGCTGAGGGGTCCTGGCACTGCAGTGGGGCTGGATCCAGCTCTAGCACAAACCCAGGCTCCTGCTTAATTCCTTGGGGTGAAGCTGCACATGCTGAGCAGCAGAACCACTACCAGAAGTGCCTTTCCACTCCCATGCACAGCCATCCATCCCCCCTCTTTCCTCTTACCATCCTCTCTCTCATGGTTGTTTGGTTGTTATCCAGGATCTAATCTGGGTCAGTAAAGTCCAAAAGAATAAAGAATGGATATCCTACCACAAAAACAGCATAATTTTTGGAGGAAAAATTCTGATTAATATTTCCCTCTCTGACCCTCTTCCCTCTTTCCCTGGCTCCCTACATGCCAACAGTAGAGGGAATATTGTGATATATTTCTCAAACCCATGGGGCAGAGACAAAAGATGGGAAAGTTCACAAAAAATTTTAGATCAGGTTCCACCACTCAACTGCTGAGTACAGATGAAGAAGCAAATCTCCAAGGATTTTTTTTTTTTTGTGATTTGGCAAGATAAGATTATCTTGTCTTAAGAGGAGTGCTGTGTGAGAGTGTTTAGGTCACTTGGCAATACATGGCACATCCCCAGCTGCTTCTGCTCCATAGAGGAGGTGACATCTCCTGCTGAACATGATGCCTTCAGAGCAGGGCTTTGGTGCTGTGAGTCAGAGCTGTAGCTCCCAGCACAGCGATGGACAAGGACAAGCTCATTGCATTGTGGGCACAAGGCTGACCTGAACCAGGCTCATTCCTCTGGGATGCAGATGCTCCTCCACTGGATAACTCACAGGACTCAGGATTCCTTGCTGATCATTTGTGTAACACTTTGGGTGTTCACAGATCCGAAGACTTACTATTTTTATGTAAAACTGGGTTATCACATTGGAGTTTCTTCCTCCAGATGGAAGAAGCAGCACCACAGTCAGAACAAAAATACAGCATGAGAGCAATGAGGATGGCATTTTTTTACTATTTCACGTGTGGGTACCTCCAGATACTTCACAGGTCTCCAGAACAGCTGTCCTTGCTCATCACTTACAGCACAGCAAGGATGTGAGGATTTATGAGATGTGAGGATTTATCCTATGGGAAATGGTTGCTGAAACAAGGTTAGAGACAAGGCCATTGCAAGGCCCAAGCTTAGCCTTTGGTTCACCTCCTTGTTTTGTATCACAATGTCCACAAACACAAAGAAAAAGACATCCTCTCTGCAATAACTCTTTGGTTACACAAAAGCAATCTTCTCTGTGCTTCCCATCATGGTAACCTAGAGCCAACTTTCCTGGAGTAGGAACTGAACCTGTTTCCTCCCACTCACAATGCTGGGGTTTGCTTTGTGAGCCCAAAGAAAGGTTCGGCTCAGTATTTTATATAAAATTTAATATACACAACTAGCCTGAGTTCACAACAAAAAATCCATGGAATGAAACTAGAACCATTTTGAAAATGTGAAAAATATACACTCAATTAGAGGTGGATCAAGATGATTTATTTGTGCAGCCGTGTTGAGAATGTGTTGGAGAATATTGCAGTACAGCTCATCTTACTGCTAGAGGTGAATCTGAGTCACTGTGCCTGGAACTCAGAGTGAAAGTTCCCAGAATTTAAGAGGAAGCCTTTATATCTTACCAGGGAGCTCTAACTTCAGTTTGTAAAGCTGCTTTTGCTGGTGGTGTGGCTTTTTAAAAAAAATTACTCTATTACCTGGAAACACCATGGACTTGTCCATGCCATCTCCTACAGCAATATCCAGCTGGTTCAGGAATGCTTCTGCTCTCTCTTTGTCATATTGTGCCATAGAAGGATGGCACAACATCCTTCTATGGCACAACAGGAGAAGATGGAAGTGGCTGTTTGTCCAAAGCAAAGACTCAAGTCTCTGTCACCTCCCTCTCTGCACAGCCACTTACCATCAGCACACAGGACCTGTAAGATCTTCTCACCATCCTGATCTTTGCTGGTGGCAGTGATCCTTCAAGATGTGGAGCAAGAGGGAATTTATCTCTTCTGCAGTGACAACCCAGGAATTCACACCCTCTCACAAGGCTCCTCCAGCTAAGCCAAACACATCCCTGTCTGCAGATACAGACTTGGCTGTTTGGTGCATGCTCCAACCAACCCTGCCTTCCCTGAGTGAAGCCATTTCACCATCTCCCATTTTCCAGGTTGGACTGTGCAACCTATTTATTTCAAAGCCACCTTAAAATGGTGTAAAGTAAGTTTCTCTTCTCATTTCCAGCTTCCAGACATTTCATCCATCAGATAGCTACCATGAAAGATTAGACATCAGTTAACATTTGTTTTGGTTTAATATTTGTTTGTTCAAATGTTAAAATCTCAGCCTGTACTTCATTTTAACCTGTTTTCTCATTTGTCCATAACTCCATCTGACATGTTTCATAGCTGATCTTTTAGGACTCTAGGCAAAAAAGCAAATTGATGCTGTTCAGGTTGTGACCTTTTGGATGATAGGGGTGTGAGCATGAGGGTCTGGACCCAGTTTCTGAAGTAAGGTTTGTGTTATGTGTGTGCTGATTCTGTAGAGAATATGAGAAATCCCATGGGAACACACCATTCATAGTTTCTTCTCAGTCAGTGTGATACCAAGGTAAACTGGTGTTTGGAAGACAATCTTGAATGTTGAGCCAGGGGTTTGGACTCAGTGATCTTTACAGGACCTTCCAACTCCAGGTACTCTGACTCTATGCTTCAGTGCCTTAGAGAGACTCACCAACAAGAGAGATTTCTATACCCCAGCAAGATTTTGCCATTTAATAGAACATGCTCCACATCAGGATGAACAAGAGACCACTCAGAGCAGCTACAAGCAGCATTTTAGCTGCAGAATAAACCTTAGCCTGGCATAGGAGCACTGTCATGGGATGCAAGATCCCAGTGCACAAACTCTGTGCAAACATTTTTATTTAAACTGTACTTTTGCAAGATGTGGACTATTGTTGCTGGATTATGGTTTGCTGTGTTTTCTTCCTCTTTTAAATGTAGAGTGGTGTTTCAAAGAAAGCAGCTTTCTGTCTTATAAGCATGGGGAGTAACAAAAATTTTGAAAGAAGGAAATTGAAATAAGACAAAGTAATTTAAATTATCTAGCCATGGTGGCACAATAATAATTATATAAAAATGATGTCATTGCTTTAAGAATTGTTACTATTATTAGAAAATCCTGAGCTATTGACACCATTACCCATGTTTACAAGGCAGAGAAGCTGAGACAGAGGAGAAGGATGTGACTTGTCCCAGGCTGTCCCCAGTGACAGCTGGCAGCAGAGTCTGAGCCTTTTGAGGCTCACTCTAAGAATTTCCTTGCCCCAGCAAGGAGTGGATGTGACCATTTGGTGCCAAGGACTCAACATCCACGCTGCTCCATGTTTGAGGGCATTCCCTCTGGAGCTGCTCCAGTCCCTGTCTGAGAACAGAGCTTTCCTTGGCTGCTGGAGCACATGAGGTGCACTCCTGACCCACGATTTGCCAAGCCATGCCCAGCATTTAGGTGGAAAGCAGCTCATGGCCAGGACTGTTTCAGGGTTGCTATGATATATGAAGGCTGAGGCAGCATTTTGCACTGTCTCCAATGCAGTAGTTCATTTTTTTCTAATTTTTTTTTTTTTTTTTTTTTTTTTTTTTTTTTTTTTTTTTACATTTCTGTTCTACTTTGCTTCTTTGTGTTTCTTGAAAGCCCTGCTGATGGACTGTGATAAGTGCCACAGTAATTTGTAATTTGGAGGCAGAGAGAGTTTCTGGGAAGCTGTGACTTGTGTTGTGGATGCTGGACAATGTCCTTTAGGCTGCCAGGCTCAGCAATGCTCCTGTGGCAAAGGCCAGGAATTTTCCTCACAAAACCCAAAGGATGCTGATCCAGCCGTGAAAAACAGATCTTTCTCTTGGATGCTGGTAAACATTGTATAGAAAAGGACTGTTGAATGTGGACTGGCCATTTTTCACTGCTTTTTTAATACCTGCAGTATGTGAAGTTGCAATCTCAGCTACCCAAGCATAGGTGAAAAATGCCTACCCTGTAAATAATCGATTTAACCAAACCCAGCCATGATACACACAGCAAAGACCAGTCCTTGGAGGTTTCTACACGCTGCCATAACTTCAGGCTAAACAAGTCTGAACCAAGAAGTGTTTTGTCCCAAGACTGTATATTTTATGGGAAGTTGATGCTTATTTTCCATGGGAAGCTAATTTTTCCAAAGGACATTTTCAGGCTGGCAGCTCAGCACAGTGCTGCTGTGACAAGCTGCTCTTTTAGCAGCACTGACAGATTTTTTTGAGAAATATTTATTTTTTCAGCTAAGTCATGAGGCCGGTGACAGGTACATCGTGGAATGAAACAGAATGCATGGAAGCACACAAGAAAACATGGAAGCTGGAGCACAGCCTTTTTCACCAACATAGGACACATGTTGAAACCACATTTTCAGCTCAGTAGAAAGACATTAATTATGACATAGTCCAAGTTTGCTGACCAAAATAAAGATCCCTAGTGGAAAGGTTTGTGTCGGGTAGACTCAGACTCAGTTATTTTTTGGGGTGATTTTTTTGCCAATATGTAAGATGTAGATGATTTTGCTTGATCCAGACCTGCATTTTTTTAGGCTAAAAATACATATACCAAGGGAAAAATACCTTCCACCTCTAATCCTGACCTTTGGGAGAGAGAAAAGTTTTATGCCAGTGAAAAAAAGCTTCTGTTCAGCTTTTAACCAGGATGACACATCTGAAGGCTAAATGTATCTCAAAATAGAGAATTAAGTTGAAGACAATTCAAAAGGCTGAAAGGCACAGTCACACAAATTAAATGTTTTCTGGAACTAGTGCCTTTCAAGGTGTTTTATTATAGCAAGTATGAAATGAGACATCTGAGCTTGAACAGTTACTCAAAATACTGTCTAATAAAAGGGATTTCTCAGATGAATCAGGCCATAGGCATCTCATAATGCATTGCTTGGTATTTTGATTTCTCCTTCCTCAGTTTCCCCACGTACCATGAGGCCTCAGCCAGTGCCAGCTGCAGTGGGAAACGACGTCAAGAAACCACCTTGTGATTACACACCCAGAGGACTTTTTTGAAGATACCTTCCAAGTGAATGGATATCAGTCACTAAAAGATGCCCAGAACCAACAGATAAATGGCACAAAGTGTACCCAGTCACAAAGATCACCTTCAGAACAGCAGCTCATCTCAAATCCCTTCCCATAAGCTGCCAGTGACCCCAACCATTAGTCTCCCACAAAATTCTGTCTCATGGATGGAAACTGGTATATGCTTTCTACTTCTTCTTTTTGTTGCTGCATATGGCAAATTCATCCACAAAACTCTCAGTGGGCATAATAAACTAATTACCTCCAATGTTATAGTCCTCTCATGCACTGCAGATTATTTCAGCACTGGTAAAAGTTTATGCATAACCACAAATCCTCAGGGAACAGAATTCAAGAGATACCAAATGATCACAGATCTCTAGAAACTGATCTAGATTTTGAATCACTGGCTCGTAAAAAGACCATCTCTTTAGTGAAAAAAGGAAACTTCCAAAAACTTAATGTGAATGAATATTTATAAAAACTTCCCTCTAGTCTCCTAATGATAAATTTCTGCAAATTTATAGCAGTATTACAAAAACAGTTACAAACCAAAATGGGCCACCAGCTGAACTTAGGACTGTACACTCTGTGAGGGCTGAAAATTGTAGCACATAAAGGGCTGTTTGTAGCTGCTGAATTGGTTCATACCCCACTGTATTGACTTCACACAGCTGTTACTTGGAAAATCATTCAGGCACATTGGAAAAGCAATGAAGTCAGTGGTTAAACATGATGCAGGTTTTACAGGACACAATTGATTAGGTAATTCCATTGGTTGTTCTGTCAATGAGGCACCAGAAAGCAGCTGAATTCATGAAAAGGTGAATACATTCCTCACCACTCAGGAAGCCTGATGTGCCCAGCATGATCAAATTTTCATATCTGTTGGTACAGGTATAAAAGTGGTGGGAAGTGGGGTCCTGTGCCTTTCCATTTGTTCCATCCTGCAGAGAGGACCCTTCCCCCTGACCCATGGCTATGCCCATACTGGCAGTTTAAATTAAACATAATTCTTCACCCCATAAATTCACCAAAATGGTCCTCTGTGAAGTTTCACCCTATGCCAATTACAACTTTCCCAGGTGATGCCCCAGTATGACAGGGGAGGTAGAGCACTCCAGAAGCTATTCCCAGCAGGCACCTGCTCCTGGAGCCAGGGACATCCCCAGGTCATTTCCTTTACAGGTACTGGCACAGCTTCAGCATACAGATTTCCAAATGGTGTAGAAATGTCATGCTGGGGCCTGCAGGATCCTGGAACTGTAAAATGATACATTTTCTGCAGAATGACTTCCACTCATTCTCCAGGCTCATCAGATTGTACCAGGAATGTGGCAGGTTGTCCCAACAGAACATAATATTACTGTTGCAGTGACCCTTTGAAAGCCCTGAAGTGCAAAATACTTTGCAAACGTATTGCTAAAAGAATGTTCCCACCTCTAAAATGTTTATAATATAAGCAGGACAAGACCCAACATGGATATAGATGGACAGGAAGCAATGAGATTATCTTGGAAGGCACCTCAGGAAAGGCACTGCTCAGCTGTAAGCACTGCCACATTTTTTGTGGCATGACAGGGGTTTTTCTCCAAATCGTGGAGAGATGTTTTCATGTCTGAGCAAGGCTGTCATGATGCCTGTAGATCAATCCTCACCCATTTTCTCAAATAAAGGAAAGCATGCTGAGATGCAGAAAGGAAGGGCCATTGATGCAAAACCCTTCTCCCCCTAAACAGCAAATGTCAGGATGCTCCTTCTGGGACTCTGTGTTCTTTGTCTCTCCCTACATTTTGTAGCAAGTGCTTTACATTACACATTTTGTTCCTTCTCCTGGCAGGCCTGCCAACTCCCTGCTGTGTTCTATTCCTCTTTTGCCTCATCACCACCAGTGGTGGAGGCCAAACTCTCTTCATTATGTGCAACCTCATGATGTCCAGATTTAGTCCTTGCTGACATTTTTGCAGCTACATTACTTCAGATGGGCTTAGACAAGTCCAGCAAAACATAACTGCCCCTGAGGAAGCAATCATGACTCAGTGTTTGAGGAGACAGCAGAACTCAGAGCCACAGCTCTTGGAAACATGTAATGAGATCACTTTATAAGGTATAACCCTAACTCTCACTTTTGCAGAGTAAAGCAAACCCTTCAGTTTCAATTGTTCTTTAATTTCTTCAGAGCCAGCTTTATAATAGTTGATGCCCAGCTCTGAGTTTTTCATAGTTAAATACAAATTTATGAACCCTTAAATTTGTAGATTATATTGGTATGTCTGTCCCAGAAATCATCTCAAGAATCCTTCTGACTTAACTCCAGTGCAGCTAGTCACCCTCAGCTTGTTTTGTGCTCCATGGAGAAAAATAGGAGCTTCAACAGTTTGGGTCATTAAATTCAACTGGTGCTCTAGCACAATGAATCTTGTCCTAGAAAAGTCTTTTCCTCTCCAAGAGGAGAACCAGGGGCAACTCACCTTGAAGTCTACACCTAAAGTTAGCTGAAATTCAGTTTATTCAAGGAGTAGCATGACTGAGTGTGGTTATTAAATTTCATGTTTATTCCTTTAAAGAGCATCCCATTTTTGCTGACTAGAGATGTGACTGTCCTAGTCACACCTGTGAGCACAGATGAATGGTTTGATATCTTGTTGATATCTTGATACCTCTCCCTTTCTGCAGTTGTGCTCTTCACCCCAAAGTATTCCTTCCTTTTTCCCATTCTCTTCTGCTTTTCCTGCTAAAAACCAAGAGTTTTTGATTTTGCTTATCCTGGTTAAGCCAGGAATAACCTCATACACAGCTTTCCAGAAGATTTATACTGGTTTTCTCCACTCCTCATTTGAATCCTCAATGAATTCAGCAAACTCCATCTCAGGAGCTAAGAGAGTGAGGTAGTTCTGGGTAAGCAGGAGCTGTGAAGGCAGGTAAAAATTAAAAAAAAAACCCCATGATTAATGCTCTTTATGGAAGGGGTTAGCTCCTCCTACATGCACACAGCTTCCCTCTCCTTCAGGGGCAAACATGGATCAAAGACTGTAGCTCAATCTATTATTGAACCATGAAAAGACAAGCAGTGAAAGTCATTGCAGTGAGCAGTGACACAGTGGAAGATCTGAAGATCTGCCTTTGGGATATCTCTTGAAACCTTCTTACACTCTTCCTAAACAGCCATCAGTGATGGCACCTGGGGAAAATTAAAGAAAACCAGATGAACCTCAACAAATCAGTGCCATCAATGCATGAGCCAGATGAGAAGGAATTGCTCTCCCTGCAAGCAGAAATCCAAGGATTTCTGGCTTCTGTGGTGTCTGACCTCACTCTGGACACCACTTGCACAGTGGTGCACTGCCATGGTATTTACAGCCCCTTGCTTCAGCCATGGGTAGGCACTGCTGTGCTGGCCCAAATCACTGGGAAATATAGTATAGGAACACAACCACGTCCTGCTGAAATACTCCTTGATTTAAAGGTCACCTATTCTTTACTTGAGATTCCATAAAAAGTTGGCCTGAACAACTTGATAAATAACTTCAAATCACAATTGCTGTTTCGTAATAAAAATGCATGTGGTCAGGAGATGAAAAAGAACTGGAAGCTTAGATATGTTCTATGCTGAATTGTATACATAAAAGTGCATTTTGTAATTAACTTTTTTTTAAGTGTCCATCCTACTTTTATTCTCAAATAATTTTTCTAAGTGACATATTTAATGTGTAATAACACATATTGACTTTCTTATGAATCTAAGCCAGGATGCAGGATGCCTTCATCTGGTTTCCTTCCCAAACTGCCTTAAAGCCCAATAAATCTGTGACTATTTCCTTTTTGAAGCCTCAGAGGATATAGAGTTACTTCACAATTCCTCAAGCCCAGAGCCTTCAGTGTGCCTGATGGAGAGCCAAGATCAGAATGGAATTGCTGTAATTGGAAAGTGAAACAAAAATAGTCCCCTGGAAAGGAGGAAAGCACAATGACAAAAGCAAATCCCATTTGGAATTGCAGCATGATGGCTATCAGACATCGTGGTGAAGTGTGTGTTTGCCTCAACAAACTGTTCAAACAGTAGTGACTGTCATATGGCTCCCTTCATAACCTGTCATTGACAGAAACTCTAACAGTGCTTGATGTAGTCAGGGCCCAATGCAGTTCAGTTTTCTTGTTGTACAGTCAGCAGTTCCTTAATTTTCCAGAAAAGGGATAAATTATGTTTTAAATTATGTAGCCACTTGTCCTCCCCACATGGCTGTTTCACTGTGTGATTCGAGTCATATTAAGCTCCCTGCCTGGCATAACTTTTATTGAGCATTACATTACTGCTGGCTTTGAAGGACAATTTCCTATGCACTTACAGGTTCAGTTTAAGGGAAGCAAGGAACTGCTCTGGCCACTGCCCACCTTTGCAAGGATCTGGGACTGCAATACATGGTGCAGTGTGCACAGGTGCAGTTTCCAACACCAAAAGAACAGGTTTTTGTTGCATTCCCCCACCACTTTCTAACTATGGAGAAATAAAAGCAGTGTGTTTGGCCACTCTTTCCTTTGTGTTCACATGAGGCTCAAAGTGCATTTGCATAAATCCAGTGTCTGTGCAAAGCCACCTGCTCCTGCTCTCCCATGCAGGGAATTTCCAAGGGCAGGGTCTGGTAATTTTAGGTTGTTCTGTGCATAGCAAAAGAGATGGAGCTCAGGCAAACTGTTCAGCAGAAGTCTCCATATATAAGACCTCAAATATGTGCCTTAATGATCCAGGTTTTCTACAGCTGATTGCCTTGTATCTAGACAGACTACTAGCAGAATTTTGAGGAAAGACTGTTTTTGTGATATGTTAAGCAGGTTGATGTTAGAAAGAAATGAAGATTATCTTTCTTCATCGAGATCATAATGTCATAGTGGTGCTCAGGGAGATCTCTGGTGTTGCAGAAATGAAGGTAATAAATCCATCACTATAGAATCTACCCCAGGACTGCACCATCCCTGATTATGGATCTGCCATCCAGATCTGTGGTTAGGTCTGTGGCTATGCCACATCAGGATCTTTTCAGGCATTTCAAGCATTTCACTGCATGCCCAGACAAAGCTGCACAGATACCCTGCATGCCACTGTCCTACTCACTGCCTCTACAGCTCTTCCTCTAAAAAGAAGGAAGGAAAATTACTCAGTTTGAGAGTGCCCTTACCAAATTCAATTTGCTTAACATCCTTATAGATTCAAAGCAAGATCTGTAGGTATCACTGAGGTTTAACAATCCCTCTCCTTTCTGCTGTACGCTCCAAGCTTTACAGAAGCTAAACCATTAAAATACATGTTTCTCTCACAGCATGGACACTTGGCTCTAAGCATTACTTAAAGGACATGGGTAAACACAGGAAAAGATGTCCCAGCAGGAGGGAAGTGATTATGGGGACAGTATGTTCTGACAGCAATTCAGGTTACAGAGGAGGTAGTGGCAGATAATGAGTTGTTTTATTTAAATAGTCAGCAGGTTTCAGTCCAGAGAACAATGGAGTCTGCTCCCACAGCGCTGCTGTACACATGCAGGGAGCTTCATTTGGTCAAGCCAACAGAGACAAGAAAAAGGCAGATAACATCTCTGAGAGAGGCACTGGGCTGAGAGATTGGCCCTGCTTCTCCGTTTGCCCACAGCAGAAGTCACTTAAGGTGAGTGGCAATACTCCATGGCAAAGCTGGAAAGCAGCAAGGCAAGTTTGGGCTTTTCCAGCCTCAGGGTAGTTCTTATTTTTCATTTAAACACCTGTGAGGTTCTCAGGCCAAGACCCATAACCATGCTGGATTGGGAGGGAGGCACAGCACAGGAACTGAAAAGGGCAGTGAAGCACCCAAATGTGATGGGGATCCAGCCCTTGGCTGTGCAGGGGCATGAAAAAGGGTTCAGCATCAGATGGACAAGAAGAGGCATTTCTAGGGAAGAATGGGACTATTCTCTTCTAAATAGACTTTTTTCCTTGCTGCCTTCTTTTTCTGTTGATCCCACCTTTCCTTTCTTTCCATATCTATCTCCATCTGCAGCCTCACATCCATCTGCGTGCCCTCTGGGCAGCCCACAGTCTCTGCCCACACTCTTTGCTGCCTTCTTGAAGAGCTTCCAGCATCAGGGGCTCTGCCCAAGCCATAGGCAGGTGTGCCCTGAGCACCTGAGCTTGGATTTTGATTCCTGGTACACCTTTGGCATTGGCACATCCCAGCCACTGAAGTTCCATGGACTTCAGTCCTCCTCTGTGAGGAATGAGGATTTGGAAGAGGATCCATTTACCCATTGGCTATTCTTTTAAGAAAAGCAGGTACACTGGTGGACACAGAGGCACTCTTTCAGGTCTTGAGGAAACTTAGCCACTCACTTCAAAACTAAGCAGGGGCTAGGAGCAATTTCTGTCTTCTTCCATCCAGTTTAGCTTAGTTAGAGGAAAGGATATGAGAGAAAAAGGTGTGGTCTTTAGCAAGTGAGGCAGGAAGTTCATAAGCCCTTGTGAGACAAACAACCTCACCTGTGAATCCAAGAAAATAATCTGGAGAAGAATTGGAGGGAAAAGTGAAGTATATCAAAGAGTCTCCACCTCCATGAAATCTTTAATTTTCAGTATCCAGCTGAGTAGTTATTGTAGTTTACATAAATGATCTCCCATTCTGACCACATTTGCTCATAGCAGTATTCCAACCCTACCTATTTTCTAGGAAGAGGTTTTACTTACAGGGAGAGTGTGGCAAGTCATTTCCCATCTCTCTGGGACTGAGAATCTCTCTGACTGAGAGAATTCTCCTTAAGAAAAGCAATAAACTGTTCTCCATGTTTCCTTGGGGACAAGAAGAGGAGGGTTGACCCTGCAAGTAGAAAGATTCCAGATAGGTATTAGGAGAAAGGCCAGTGGCTGAGTTTGGGCAAGGCATGCAGTGCCTATCCCAGGAGATTTTCAAAAAGAGATTAGAGAAATCTCTGTAAGAAATTGGCCAGATTTAACTGATCTTGCCTTGGGGCAGGGAAAATGAAATGCCTTCTGAAGCTCTCTTCCAGCCTTGTTTTCCATTTCTCCACCTACAAAACACTTTCAAACAGCTGTGATGTCTTTCTTTCCTCTGTTCCCTCAAGAAACAGTTGGGAAGCTGTCTGTCCATTCAGCAGAAAGTCACCTTTCAAACCCTTGAACACATGAGCTGGCTGCCATCCATTGTGACTAGGACTCTCAAAGAGGAGATGGGTAACTCCCATTCCCATGGGATTACCAGCCAGCAGGGGTGTTCTTGGATGTGGGGAGCGTGCTCCTCTCCTTGAGGAGTGAGAAACGTTTGTGTATTTCACAGACACCACCAAAAAAACACCCAGGGGAACAATTATGATGCCTCTGACTGGGTGATGTTTATGATCAACAAAATTGATTGGGGTAGTTCTCAGAGAAGCAAATCCAAGATGAAAGTTTCTGTATCATATTACCAACCACCCAACCCAAGTGTGCCAACACTGACAGACACCCTTTGGAAACACGTGGAATTCAATTATTTTGGCTAAATCACCACATCCATGGCAAATTACAGGCTGTCTATTGGAAAATATCTCCTCTCAATCCTGCTATTTTTTGTTCTCCAGTTATGTTTATGTTCCCAGCATTTTCCCTTCCTGGCAAAGGCCAAGTGTTTTTTGGGAAGAACTAAAGATAGGCTTTATCTCCACAGAATGCTATTTAGTGGTTGGACAAGTTTGCAATTAGACAGTGTGGTCTTCAATTCCACTGCAGACCTGTGATATCAAGCTTTCAGCATGACCTACAATATTGGATCCAGATCTGAGCCTTGCCAGACCAAAGCAGTGCAGAAAATCTGACTGCTGTTGGAGGCAAGTGATAAGTGCTGTGTGGTTGCAGGCTATCAGAAGCTGCTCCTTATCTGGAGTGTCTTCAAGGGGCTTGGAGAGGGATGGAGGAATTCACTGGCTTTAAACTCTAATGGACAGGAGAATCCATTTCTGCTCATAAATGCACAAGAAGACCTGGGTGAGAAGTCTGAAAGAGAAGTGAAGTGAAGTGAAGTGAAGTGAAGTGAAGTGAAGTGAAGTGAAGTGAAGTGAAGTGAAGTGATCATACTTTGCTGAAAACAGGGAAGCTCTGCCCAGAGGCACCAGCTTGGCTGTCAAAAGCTGTGCATGTGTGTTAGCCCAGCACTCAGCAACCCTCCTCTTCAGGCAAAAAACAAGGAGGTTTAAAACTTTCCAACCTTTCCAGACAGTGTAGAGGGACTAGAGATGAAGACAAAAGTTTTAAGCAGAGATGTGAACTACCTGCTCATTTTCTTATTACTCTTGCATGTTTGAGACTTGATTTTTGAGTTTCATTCTGCAATGTCTTCATTCTCGATGGGCTCAGAAGAGGTCACTTAAAACCTGTGCTCACCATGGTACACATCCCACATCAAACATTTCACAGCCTGGAGAGGTGAGCTGGGAGTTCACATGCACATTTAGAAATCACTGACCTTCTTGGGCAGAACAGGAACATCTCAGAGCAGGTGCTGTTCCATGCCTCTGGTGCCTTGTGGGGGGGGGGCACACACCTCTCCCAGTACTGTACTGTCTAATCATTTCCAGCTTTTGATGTGTTTATCATCACATCACTCTGATATGGAGTTAGAGGTGAGAAATTGAGGCATAAAGTCTCAGGTCAGGTTTTGAAAAGATTATGAGTGGATAGACACCTTGTCTCCTTTTTAAAAATCCTGTCCCACAGAAATTACCCAAGAAGGTTACAATAGAACAGAGATTTTTGCTCCCAAAATCCTCTCTAAAGGCACAGCACTACTCCTGACTTTTGAAGGTTTTTTCATCATTTTAATTTAGGGGAATTACTGTCCTAGATTTAGAAACATCTACAAAAATATATAAATATTTCTGAACCCAATGACACCCACAATCAAAATAAATGTAGTTTTCTAATATTATAGTTAAAGTTTCCTTAGCACACATGTCACTATGATATGTGTCCCTCACTGCATATGAAAACCTCTGGAGAGGGAAAAAGAGAATGTAGTAAAAACCAGACAACTAAAACAAGAGTCACAGAATTATTTTGGTAGTATCTAAACTATTTAAACACAATTACATTGCATAATGAGAGACTGCTGCATTTATTTCTATTTTTCCACAAGTAACCAGGTTTTCTAAATCCTAACTCGGATTCCCTCTAAACAATCACAGCTCTCTTTAACAATGCTGTCACATGTAAAACAAGCAAAGGAAAAAAAAGGATTGAACCAAGTTATTAAGAAACATAAACTTTAAGATCATAATCTGTGGAGGCTGTATTATTTCTTGATGGCCAAAGGTTTGTCTGAAAGCATACAGAAGGGATGAATGAGCCCCACAGAAAAGTTTCGGTTCAATCAGTTCAGGCTTTCAAAGCCAGATGAAACCTTAAAAAGTTTAATTTACTTCAGGGAATTTGTGAAGAGAGAGATTCTCACCAAAGACAGCGATTTTACATTAACCTTTAGGTCAGACCAATGTTGCATTATTAGCATTATTTAATTAACAAAATTCACGCTTTGAAACTTTAAATATTTGCAAATTCACCCCCTATAATGACTTTCATTCATTATTATTTATCTAGGGCTGGAGTCAGCCTGTGGTAGCTCTTATTTCCCGCCGCGGGAACAGCTGGGGGAGACAATCCAGGCACTTTCTTTAGGTGTTTAAATGGGAGCAGAACTCCTCCAGAAATCTGGCTCCAATTACGAGCACTATGTGCTTTGAAAATCTGACCCTCGCCTTCAGTGTCAGCAAGATGTTTCCTAAACCAGCCTGATGATAATGCAGAGTCATTCAGGCAAGGCTCTCCTGCATACACACAGCACCCTGGGCTGGCATCTCACCTCTCCAGGCCACCAGCCAGCCACAGCAACCAGCCAAAGACCCCCAGCTGGCCACCAGATCCACACCCATTTGTCACCAAAAATGCTTTGTCATGAAAAACTCAGGGTTGTGTTGGGACAGAACAGGCATTCACTTCTGCCATTAATTTTTTTAAAACAAAATATTTTACTTAACTTTTTAAGGAAATGCTGATTTTTTCATCAGATTCCTCTGCTGTCTTTTGGGGTTTTCTGTTTTGTATTATATTTTGCATTACAATTTTATATTTTAATTTTGAAAAAAAAACCACACTCAAAATATGTCATCTAACTTAAAAGAATTTTTGGTTTTCATTTGCTAGTGACTCCTTCACCTTTGTCCTCATTCCTTTGGATGGCCTGAAGGAAAACACTTTACCTTTCTCCAGCTCTATTCTGTTGATGGTTAAAAGGGAAAGTGATGCTGATGTGTTTCACAAGTGCTTGGAGATTAAAATGCTCACACTTCTGACAGATGGAGAGAGTCTATGGGTTTGTACACAGGAACTAATAAAGCTTTCAGTACTGCATCCTGCCACCCTGTACCTGCAACACTTGGGAAAATATACACTGATGATTTTTTGAAGCAGCATTTCTCATACCAATCCATCTACCTGCCCAGTCTTCATGACCATGGGGAAGTAATTGAAACGTGCATGACTGCTTCCTGTGAGTACAGCAGCAGCAGGAAATTAATCTGGGTAATGGCATCTCATAAATTCTTGTTCTAAGCTCAAAAATCACCATTTTGCTGTCCCTTTCCTCTGCCTCTTCCTCCTACATCAGTCACATGGCAAATCTGGAGATGAGTTTCATTCCCCTTCCTGGTATGAGTGTGACCAGGTTTTAGGGAGAAGCAGAGAAGGGCAGCAGAAGGCTTGTCTCATCATTGTGCCACAACACAGGGGCAAGAGCAGTGCCAGGAAGGGGCTGGTGAATTTTGCATAGATTGAGTGTGAGAAATGACCATTAAATGAGATGGAAAATAGATCAGATAGATGGGTACATGCACTTTCTCTGGAAAAGGCATGTTTCTCCTGTGAGTTTTAATAAAGCCCTTCCAGAGTTGGCACCCCAGAGATGGGGCTGCACTTTCTCCTGCCAGTGACAGAGCTTTCAGGGAGGCCTGCATGGATGTGCACCTACAAGCACCAGTCCTGCCTCAGGATGCCAGTGGGGGCACAGACTCTGGTGTCCCTTTGCTGTGCAGGCTGTTCCTGCATCCATCCTTGCCATACTGCCTCTGGAATCCCCCCATCTGCTTCCAAGAGCCAGCAGTGCTGGCATTTTGGTGGAAAGTACAAGAAACCCTCTAGTGGACACTTAGAGGGAGTGGGTTTGGGCTCTGAAGTGTGGATATTTTTATTGCTTTTTGGATTTTATGCCATTTTGATCTTGGAAAGACTGTTCTTCTCTAGGGAGGCACCTAAATCCTTATCATGTGGGGTTTTTTTTTGCTTTCAGCCACAACTCAAGCCAATGCCCTGAGCTGGGCACAGACACTTGTCTCACCAGTGTTGGAAGCTGTGCCATGGGTAGTGAAGTCCAAGAATCATAGAAACACAGAATCATTAAGGTTGGAAAAGAATTCTACCTTCATCAAGTCCAAACATTAACTGAGCACCAGCGTGTTCACCACTGAACCATGTCCCCCTGGCATCCCATCCATACACACTTCCTGAACACTTCCACAGATGGCAATTCCACCACTTCCCTGGGGAGCCTGTTCCACCCTTTCAGTGAAGAAACTTTTTCTGATGTCTGATCCAAACCTCTCCTGCTGCAATTTGAGGCCATTTCCTCTTTTCTTATTTCTTGTCATTTGGGGGAAGAGGCCAACCCCCACCTCACTAGAACCTTCTGTCAGGGAGTTGTAGAGAGTGAGAAGGTCCCCATCAGCCTCCTTTCCTCCAGGCTGAACACCCCCAGATCCCTCAGCCATTCCTCATAAAACCTGTGATCCAGACCCTTCCCCAGCTCCATTCCTTACCTGGGACATGCTCCAGGACCTCCACATCCTTCTTGACGTGCAGGGCACAAAACTGGACACAGAATTTGAGGTGCAGCAAGGGGCCAATATCCAGGTGGCAACATGGAGACCTGGGCTGCTCTCTGCTAGCTGCAGACTAAACAGGGGGTTTTTAGAGCTACTCAGGCATGTGACTACATAACTACCAAGGATTTCCCCTCTGCATCCCTTAGAGATTTCCTGAAAATCCTTAGAGATTTTCCTGAAAATCTTTTAGTAGTTTAAGAACCTTTATAACTCATTCAGCATTAGGTAAGAGCCTTGCCAGGGTCCCAGGCTGAAGCATTATCTCTCAGGCCAATGGTAAGAGCTGGATAGGATAAGGATTCCATAATGTGAAGTTTCTAGTGATGCAAAGCCCAGCTTTTCCTGGTCATCTGAATTCCTGCAGATTTTATTTTGGCTGAGCAGGATATCCTTTACTGTGAGATACATTTATCTGAGCTGCTGCTTCCTCAGCCTAAAACCCTCCTGGAATAGCCAAGACTATCAGGATGCCTTCACACTGAGAGCAAATGCAAAATCTGCAAGGCTCTGTGACTCTACTTTATCCAGCAGGGAGCTGGTAGTGAGCAGCACCACAGCTCAGCCCTCTCATCCTGCAGAGGGGACGCTGCAAAGGGTCACTGCTTTGGACACTGCAGGGGCTGAGGCCTGCACAAAGATGCCAGGTCAGTTTTAGCCTGGTCTCTCAGAGAGTTGCACACCATCCTCATGTGCTAGTCACCACACCTCCTCTATTCCAGCAGCAAATGAGGAGGTGGAAGTTTCCTTGGTTTACTTGTCCATGATACACAATACACAGTCCTTGAAGCCAAAAAAAAAACAACTGGAGGTATCCAGACAGGAGTGTCACTGGTAGAGCCTTGGCAGGGCCCAGAGGTACTGGAGCAGTGAGCTGGGGGTGCTGCTGGAGGAAGGAGAAGTTGAAGCAGAAGATAATGAATGCTCCAAGTGCAGCTTTAAGATTTGCCACCTTTTGGTAACCTCAATACCCTTCTCTGTTCTGTGCCCCCTCCAGAGCTGGCCCTGGGTGCCAGACTAGCTCAGCAAAGGGCTCTTGGCTTGAGGATCCCAGGGAGATGGAGCTGTGCCTCCTGGTGTGCAGAACCTCATCCTCCTGGTGCCCATTAAAACCAGACTCACAAAGCACAGCTGGGAGCACACCCTTTGCACTGCCACCCTTCCCTCTTGCTGCCCACCCTTTGTCCATCACCTGAAATCTTTTTCAGGAGTTGAGACACCCACAGTCCTTTGACTTAGAGTGTGCAAACATTCCTTTTTCCATCTCTGGGGGCACTCCTGCCTTCCCCAGGCTATGTGGAGGGACAAGGGCCTATTTCAACTCTTTTGAATACAACTGCTCCAGTGTGGGCAAAGTAACCTGCACTGCAGTAGTGAGTCAGACACAGTGCAGCACCATACCTCTATGCTCTGTGGCTGGGGCTCCTCTAGAGGAAGCAAAAGGTGTTTTTTCCTCTTTGAGTTTGTTCCTGAATTTTATCCTATTCCTATTTTAAGCAAATACATAGGCTTGTCCAAGTAGGTACAGCAGTCTGCTGCACCAGAGCAGACTTAACAGGGGTCTCTTAGTTTTGCAAAGGCATTAAGGTGGCGAGTGAGCTGCCATGGCTCAGTGAGAACCTTAGAAAGGATACTTGTCAAGTATAAAATAATGTTAACAAATTAGAGCAATTAAATTTAGGATGTGGCATGTCAGAAACCAAAGAAAAATGCAGCTGCTGGCATCACACTGGGGTGCATTTGTCACATAATGTCAAGGGGAATCCCTATAGATAGAGGGATCTTTCACTGTGCACAGAAAATGAAACTTTCATGGCCCTCACAGGTTATAAATGGGACCGTTGTTGACTTTCTTCATGCAAAGCTGCCTGCTCCCCAACAAAATCCCAACAATCCCAGAAAAAAATTCACTCAAGTAGATTTTTACCCATTGAGACTCACTTTTCAGGCACAGCCATGTTCTCTCCCAGCCCGTGCTGCAGTCAAAGTGCCTTTTATACGTCCCTCCAAAATAGTTTATTCTTCTCTAGCAAACAACATCATTTAGCACTAGCTGGAGGAGCTGAGCGGTCTCAAGTTAGGAAAACCAGATGTATTTGAATCATCTGTCAAAATCAGAGGCCAACACTTGATCTATGGCAAGGTAATGAAAAGAGTCACTCATTCATTAATAGTGTGGAGCCGTAGGAGCGCTGCAAATCACGGGGTGGGATATTGTATGAATGTGTCAATGTTACTGATACCCAGGGGCCCGTTTCTGAAACATGCACTGATGAAAGGCTTCATGTGTGCACCCAGAAACAAGCCAATAAAGTCCTGCTCCTTGCAGGAAAACAAAAACAAGATCTGAAAAGGCAGCAAAGAGTTAGAACAACAGTCTCCTGTTACCCTTTTTGCTATCACTGGAGCAAGACACTGGACTTGAGAGACCTTTTTTTTATTATTTTTCTAAACATTTCTTACAGACTTAACGGCCTACCTCCAAGGTCATGCCATCAAGAGGCCGAAGTGATGACTCAGATGCCATCAGTGAGTTTAACACCCTGTCTTGTGCTGTTATTTATAGCTGGTTTTATTGCCGTGTTTTTGAGGCCCCAGCTGAGGCAGAACCTCCGTGCATGAAGCCTTATACAAACACACGGGGAGAACTGCCCTGGCCAAGGGCTCACAGTCTGTAAAAGGGGGCTGCAAAGTGCCTCTGGGGTATGGCCTCTAGTGGCATACAGAACATTTCCAGGAGACACACAGAATCATCTCTGCAGCCTGGAGGAGACACTTCCTTGTGCAGCCAAGAAATCACCACCACAATGACAAATGGGGGTGCCAGTGAGAGGGAATGTACAGGGGAAACACTTGGGGGCCTTGGCCAGAAGTCTGCACTCAGAGGCAAATTAGACACAGTCCTGTGTTTGTGCAATGGATCATCTTGATTGAGGGCATTTTCTGCTCTATCTGGTGAGCTGAAGTTTGATTTCTCTGGTCTGAATGCTGTGACCAGGAGGGAGAAAGGTGATGAAGGACATGCTCAAGGTCACACTGAGTTAGTGGTGCAGTCAGGAATAAAACCCAGACCTCCTCAGCCCCATCTCAATGCCAAGGCAAATAGTGCTGGAGGATGCAGATGGCCATTAATAAACACCCTCATTATATTCTTCCAGGATTTGAATGGTCTCCTGATAAAAGGATCAGAAAATGTACAGAATCAGATCTGTAGCTAGCACCCATCAGAGAAGCCAGCTTCTCTGGATTTAGATGTCAAAATTCAACACCAGCCTACACCAGCTGAGGATTTGGCCCTCTATTCTTGGGAAGCTATTTACAGTGAAAGAATGTGCATATACTTAGGCAGCTTGCTCTTTTTTTTTTTTTTATTTTAAGATCAAGATTCATTCCAGATTGGTAATTAAGTTTAGCTCTTTCAGTGACAGGAACTGCTCTGACAGCTGTAAATCATAATAATACGCATTTCTGTACATTTGTGCCTACATGCTTGTGCATTTTTGCTGTTGTAGCTAAGAATACAGTCAGTGATGTATGTACATTATGCTGTATCTTGAAATTGTTTTTGCAAACAGACAGTGCTTGCACAGTGAAGAGGGTGTGCTCTGCTAAAGACATCTTCAACTTCCTCACAGAAAACACTGTCCAGATACGAACATCTCCACCTAGGATGTTGGTCAGATCAGGCCTAATGTTAGCCCAGGGCTAAAATCCCAACATTAAGTGTTTGTTTCCCCTGACATGCTGCCTTCATGCTGCAGTGCATGTCCACACTGATCTGGGGGAGTTAGTTCCAGCAAATTTGGGCTATTCTCCTGGGTGTAGGTATGGAAGAGTTATTAGGAGCTGAGAAATGCTGTCCAAATCTTGCCAGGAGTGGTGGCAGATTGTTAAGTGAAAGCAAAAGAAAGCTCTAGGCAATGCATCCTGCTGGGGCAGCTTGTCCCAGCTGGCAGCACCAGCTAACCAGGACTGTGTTCTCAGTGGGGAAAAGGAAAAGGTTGGGAGCAGCTCCTGAGCTGGGGCTTGTGCTAGCCCTGATGTGAGGACATGCCTGAAAGAGCCCACCCACCTTCTCAAACACGTGCTGCAAGGCTTACACTTGTGTTTGGATGCTGATCACAAGTAGAAATGCCATCAAAATGTTGCTTTAGCTCTGGAAATTCAGCATAATTCAAAGACGGTTTTATGATGCTGCCAGCCCCGATTCCATTGATGGAAATCAAAGCTTCCCAAAAACCAAACACAAGTGACAGCGTGCCAGGTTTAGTCCCCCTAGGTGGTAGCACTGCTTGCTGAGGCTAACATGTGGGCATGCAGCAGAGATTCTCCACAGCTTCCCATCTGGCTCTAGGCACTGATGGCTACATCCCTGAACCCCACACAACCCAGTCTGCTCCTCTCTGATAGATCCACATGATAAAATCCAGCTTTGGTGGGATTTATTTTCATCCCTCTAATGAAAGTGTTTTGATTCAGTTTGCAGCATGGTTTAGAGAGCAGGAAATTTAAAACCAGCTCAATGTGCTGTCAGCTTGAACACAGTGATTTGCTGTCAGCCCACCCAAATGGGGTGCAGGCTGGTGAGTGATGGAAAAGGCAGTTTGGGGGCTTCAGAAACATTTTCCTCACTATAGCAATGACTCCTTCTCAAAGAGCAGTCATCTAAAGTACCTCTCCCTAGCTGTGGCTGAAAGCTTGTCAAGCAATTCAGTATTCCCAAAAACTTGACTGAGCTACTACTGCAGGCTCAAAAAGTGCACGCAAAATGCAGCACGATTGCTTGAATAGGAAAACAGCAAAATTTGCAATATGTATCAATCAGACTGGTATTTTTAAAAACTTTTGTCATTTAATGTGTTGATTAGACCTCTCTATTCAGGCTCTACATTTTGTTATTAAAGGGTTGGCCTCAGCAAGTCATACAGTTGGGGACATGGAGCTGAGTCCCAGAGCTGAGTTGTGGTAGGTGAAGGAGGGTGTGTAGGACCTGAGTCTCCAAAAACACTTAAAATGCATGGGACATGGCCATGGCTGCTGGTGCTGGACTGTTGGAGGGCTAAGCCCAGACTGCTTGAGAAACAAGGGCTTCTAACCTGGGAATTATTTTCTGAACATGTCCTGCTAGACTGGATGGAGCTAGAGAAGAGAGACAAGAATGTCCCAAACTTCCTTGGTCACAGACAAGTAGGAAAGCACAGCACAAATCCTACTCTGCACCTGCCAGAAGAGGGATTTGAATGTGAATCCAAATCTGTGGGAAGCACCAGGCTGTTATATGTAAAGTGAGGGGTCAGGTCACCTGGTAGGGAACACATCCTCCTGCTTCTGCTGGGGTGAAAAAGGACGTACCCAGGCTTCCCCTCAAAAGCATCTGGATTTCAGCTCCTATCAGGTATCTCCCTCCAGCCCAGAATTAAGCACTTTGTCTCCCTGAGTAGCACAGAGGTGGCATCACACCACGACCACCAGCACAGCTTTTGGCTGGCCCAGGCAGATCCCTGGCCAGCAGAATTTCACCATGGCCCTTGTTTCAAGGTGCCCATGGCTACCAGTGCCTTACAGTTTTTCTGAGTCAAACACACCCCTTGGTTCACCATGGGCAGGGGGAAGGTGCTATGAGTGTGCCTGACCCTCCTGTGCTTTCACCCACATCTCCCAGCCAGTTATTACCACAGTTAAATGTGAAATAACTTATGAAATCCTGTTTTTTCCCTGTCAGAGCATCAGCTACATTTGGATGGAGTTTAGGAAGCTAACAGGAGCACTGGTTTTAATTTTAGGGGAGGAAAAACAAGCCTCCTAAGCTTGAATTTGTTTTCCAACTTCCACGACAGCAACCACATCCTCTCTGTTTTACTGCTTCTCCTTATCTGAGAGACGGGGTCATGCTGCAGGGATAAAACAATATATATTCAACACAGAGGCCTCACATATTTATGGGAAACAGCTCCATCTCTGGCCTCTTCGACTTGATTTTGAAAACAACTTTTTACTTCAGCATTTCTTTGATGGTTGGTATTGGGGTTGGGTCCCTCACTTCTTCAGAGAAAAGTGACCTTTAAGTCTCCAATTTTGAAAGCTGTTCCAAACCATGGAGCCTGGAGTGCCAAAACCTTTTCACATTTAAATCTCTTTCAAGCAGAACAGGGAGAGGAAGACCAGAGTCAGTGCACTCAAATGACCTCATTTGCCACATCAGAGCACAGAGCATTTATTCTATAAAGACCATCAGTATGTGTGCAGTATCCAGGATGTCTTGTTAGCCAGTTTTTTGATATTACTAGTAATAATCCAGCTTTTATATGGTATGGTTTGGCTGGGAACAAATGTAAAAATTCTGCAACATGCAAAATTTTGAGGTTCTGATCAGCAAAGCCACATTAGCACAAATGTAATTTTAAGTACACAAATATGGAGAACATCGAAACTTTCTACAAGAGATGTGTTCCAGTTAACAATTAGCTGTCAGGAGTTTTGGGGTGAGAGGTAAATTTTCTTTTTCAGAATTAATTTATTTGTGAAAGTTCTGCTTTTTTGAGGAAAATGCCAAGTATTCCTTCATAATTCAAATACTTACTTTGAAAATAAAACGCTTAAATTCATCTTGCTTTCCACAACAAATGGTGGAATTTTCTGATGCCTTTATATTCCCATTTTCTTTTATGGGTTTGGCCAAGTATTATCTCCCAGAACACAACCAGTTTTTCACATCATGAGAGAAGGCTGTGGTGTGTCATAGGAAAGAGGATCTGAGCGAGTGTGGTCAGTTGAGGCAAATGTAAGTACAAGGCACTTAAATGGCAATTCCTGCAGGGCAGCACATTAGCATTTCTAACTTAAAAAGAAAAGAAAAGGAAAAAAGATAAAAACCCCCAGCTTTCAACAGCAGAAAAACTCGCCCTTTATTGAGAAAAGCCTAAACTTTTCTCTGGAAAATATTGATGAAAACAGCAGTGCTTTCATTTTTGTTAGGAGACCCAAGGGAAAAAATAAAGCATTTCTGAAAAATTTCTGAAGAAGCAACTTCAGAAGAAAGTCAAATTGGGTCAAAGAAAAGGGATTCTTTCTGGGTAAGTCAAAATAATAAATTTCCAAATTATGTGTCAAGCAGAAGCTTTGTCTCACAAAGTCCTGCTAGCAGAAGCATCTCGCAAGAAACAGGCACTTTTCTAATCTCTGAGCTGTGCAAGTTCATTGACAGGAGTGTCAGTCTAATGGACAAAGGTTTGACTCTGTGGGAGAGCAGCAATTCCTCACAAGATAATGCAACATGTGCTTTGGGACCATTGATGCTCATGGCTCTGAGACTTCAGAAACAGATATGGATGGAGATGCTTTTCCTGTAGAGATGAATTTATGGGTCTGCACTGAACCAAGAATGGGCAGCAGCCCATGTTGCCCTGTTGCCCCTGAGGAAGGGACAGGGCAGATGGCAAACATTTCCCTGAAGGGACAGATGAAAGCCTGGCCACTGGCTTAATTAAGTGCCCTCTTAATGCAGGGCTTCCTGTGCATTTGAGAATTTATGATGGTTTGTCCTGGCTTCTACCAACTCTGTGACTCAGGATGTAGCAAATGAGTAAAATAGAAAATTATGGCACCAAAGTCTGGGCTTGCACAGTCAGCAACTTGGGTGCAGATTGTTCTTGGGGAAGAAAGTACAGCCAGAAAAAATTTTCCTTTAATGTGGGAACATCTTATTCCCAGGACATTCTTCAAGGTGCTCAACATTGCCCAAGTTACCTGGTCATGTGGGCAGCCACTGTATCTGATATGAAGTCAAAAGGACATGCTTCAGCACTACCCATTTCGATAATGCAGCATTTTGATTTTTTTTTCATCTTTCAAGTTGGGGGAAAAAAACCCTTTTCCAGTAACTATCAAAATTTGGAGTCTGCAGCCCTGCAACCAGATTCACTGTACAGCTTCCAGCTCTTCTGCAGTGAGCAGGTTTACAGCAGGAGACTGAATTTTCTAGAATAGCTATTCATCCCAAGCAATGCTCTGCTCTCCTCTAAAAGTCCAGGACACTTCACCCAGCCCAAACTCCCACTCTGTGGGGGCACAGGACACAGTGCTGCCCTTTACTGTGTACTGGTTGTGTCTTACTTTGCTGTAAGCTCTCTCTGAGTACGTGGTGTATTAATCTCTGCACCTCTTTCTGCTGCAGCTACTGTGCTGGCACCAAGCACTCGATTTAATCACTTGGTGAAACACAGATGTGCGTAACACGGGAGCGATGGGAACAGCAGACAAAACCCTTCAGATCCCAGGCTGCCTCATTCTCCCCGTGGAGAGATGTGAAAAAGTCCTCAAAAAACTAAAACCAGAGTGTCAGGGCCAAAACCACCCCACACCTCATTCCCATGGTGTACAATGTACCTAACAAATAGATCTTTCAGAGCACAACCATTAAAATAAAAAACCCTCATCAGCTCTGCTGGCAGAGAACACAATGTTTTCCAGGTATTGCTGATAGCTGGCTGACATTCTAGCTCTCTGTGCTTCTGAGAGAGGAAACAGTGGAGTCTTTTTTCTTTTAATTGGAACTGCTGAAAGTTTGTTTTGTTGCTGTTATCACTTTCTGCTAGGTGTTGAGCAAAAGGACATGGAGCCAAGCAGAGGAGCTCCTGGAGAGAAGTGAGGATGCCAAATAACTTCCTCCTCTTCTGCTTTGGTTCAAACTGAGCTGGTGGGGGTAGAGGTTGGGGAGATCACTAAACTGGATCATCCCCTAAAGCTTTTTGAAGAAACACTTTCTTTCCTTCTTTGACTATGTAGAGAGACCAATATAGGGGACAGCTACAAACCTGAGATGCTCCTAGGGAAAAAGCTTCTCACTCTCTCTCAGGGAATGCACTTTCAGAAGAAAAAGCAGTATTTTACTCAATTCCTTTATCAATCTTCTGTCTCAGCCTCATCTGGGACCATCCTCAGGGGTGTGTGACTGTCACTGAAAGGCACAGGGACATTCTCACTGATAAGGAAACCTGACACATTAACAGGGGCAGGGGGAGGAGTGGCATAAAAACAGAGAACAAATTATTAGCATTTGGGCACATAAACAAAATAGCTGAGAAAAATAATTTCTTTCCACAGATAGAAGATTTGCTTTTGCTTCTGAAATTAATTTTAATGTAACATGTGTTCACTTCTTTATTTACTACAGCAGCTAGCAGTCTTGGGTTAAAGATCTCCAGTGTTATTCAGGGTTTGGATTTGCACAAATTTCTTTATAGATACTTTTCTCAGAATCAACATGATGTAGTAAACAGTACTAGATGTAATTTTTTTAAAAATTTATTTTAAAAGGAGGCATCTCTTAGGACAAAATCATTTACAAAGCAAGGAGATGAAAGGGAGCTTTAGGGATTGCATTTTTCTATCAAGGACAAAACAAGGAGAGAGTCTGAATAGGATTGAAACAAACAATTAAGATTGCAAAGAAATCCTTCATCTCTGTACTCTGGAAGGTCCCAGTTCAGCAAAGTACTGCAGTATGTGCTGGATTTTTAGGAACAATTTCAGTGTTTCAAGTCTGGTGTAAACGACAAATGGATTTTCCATGGAGGTTGAATGGTCTTTGCAAAGATCCTTTAGTTCAGCTTTTCGTAGTGTTCATTTCTGTGGTCCAAAAGAATAGCACACAAACATGCACACACCAAAACACAAGGAGTCACCAGGTTAAATTCTCAGACCTGTTTTAAATGGGAGATCAGTTCACTACCTTCTGGAGATGCCTTCCTCTCTCCATCTGCTCCAGGGGGAGCTGAGGTTGGGTTTCTTTCTCTTTTTTTAAGCAGCAAACAATGAAAACAAAAAAGACCACCATGACCTGTTGGAAATCTTGCAATATCTCCTGTTCCCCCAGCTCCTAGGTGGGAGTTCCCATTAGGGCTGGATTAAGCTAAATCAGATTATGTACCACAGACAATGATGTCTGCAAGCTACGGACAAAAGGTGTCAGGGCAAATCTCTCCTCAAACCCACTAATATTGTCCTGCAACAGGGCTGTGAAACGAGCCTCCTGAATCAATGCTCCTTTTGTGGGCAGGCTGTGGTGTAACACATCAGATGCAGGCTGGGAGTATTTTGTGTTCATTGAAATAACATTTGCCAATACACCTACATCTGTCCCAGGGGGAAAATGAAGGGCAAGCGCCAGCTCTACCAACCAGCATCTTTCCCTGGATTCTTTTCCTGTACTCCTTTATTTAGTTTATTCTACCTTCTGTTGGCAGCCACAGAGCAAAATGCTCATTTTTTGTGAAAGTACTAAATTTGGTCAAACCTAAACAATACAAACCTCAGGCTTTCCAGTCTCATCAGACTGGCACTGCCAGGTTTAGATTGGATATCAGGAAAAATTTATTCACTGAAATAGGAATAGGCATTGGAACAGGCTTCCCAGGGAAATGATAGAAGCACCATTCCTGGAAGTGTTCAAAAAATGTGCAGGTGTGGCACTGGGGATGTGATTGAGGGGTGGACTTGATAGTGCTGGGTTCATGGTTGGACTCAATGACCTTAAAAGTCTTTTCCAATCTTGACAATTCTATGAATTATCATAATGCCTGGATGTGCAAGAGCAATGCAGGAGAAGCATTTCAAGCCCCCCTTTTGTGAAGGGCTCTGTGGTGTTTGTTGTCATGGCACCAGTTTGAAATACCTGTAACTGGAGATATGTTCCATGTGCTTGTGTCTATGAGTGTGTGTGCACTGCATGCATGAAGTCTTCTTTCTGGAGCTCCTCAGATAATTGCAGAAAATATGAAACTTCGCAGGCCTTGATGAACCAAAGCTTTTAAATTTTTTTCCCTTTTTAAAGCACAGTTTTTGGTTTTGCACTTTATAGTTTCAAATTAGGATAGCCATGAACTATTTGGGCTGTTTTTTATTACTAAAGCCATTTACATACAGCTCTCCACTTCAAATCTTCCTCGCCTAACAAATGGTGCTCCTGAACAGGCATGGGCTACTAGATTAGGCAGTTGAAAACTGTGGACTTTAGCAGTGCCTTGGATAGAAAATCCCACTTGATTTAAGTGCTTACAGTTGCCTAGTCATAACTGTTAGCATAAGAGAAGTCATTTCAGACTAACCCTCTCTTTGAAAGAAGATGCCCTTATTAAGGCATTTGGAAGCCAGCACAGTCTTTTCTGTCCTCTCTCAGATTTTACACAGCTGAATCCTGACCTACATTACGTCACCTAACCTTGAATTTGATGTAGAGCAGGGTGAAAGCTGGCTTATGGCCTGTCTTGTAAACAAGGAAGGCCTGAGAGCATTTCCCCCCTCAGACCTGGGCTGATGTCACTCTATTGTGTGTGTATTACTCATGTCAAAGACTTCTGCAAGGAAATGTGATGCCCAAGAAGACTGGGAGACAAAATATACCAGCCACTGAACCTGTCCTTTTGCTGGAGAGTACTAACAAATGGGGAGACCATTATCACTGTCAGTACCACAGGGAAATCAATACTCAATAGAGCAGAATTTCTTCTCCCTCTTGGATTCTTGTATTATTAAAAAAAAAAAAAATCAACATAATCTTTGGCAGTAGAGCAACTTTGTATATTCCAGTCCACATACAATATACTTCTATTAACAGGTGCCAGAATTTGGGTGTATCTGGAATAATGATGAGATATGACTTACTCTTCAGTGGCAAAACAACTGTGAACAAAAATTATGAAGTACTTTGTGAAGTTTTCTTCATTCTTTCTGAGATGGTAAATACACCACAGAGGAGGCCAGGGCATGGTCTTGCAAAGCTCCTGTTGCCCTGGAAATGCCCACACAAAAGGTCAGTGGGTGACGTGTCACCAGAAGTGGCTGAAAAAGCATTTATCACTAATTTTGCTAGAAATTCATGGCAAATGCTTTAGGCATCACCAAAAGGACACCATGGCAATGTCCATGCTAAGGAATTATTTGACCCTTTGACTTCTCTCTGTGGAAATAGGTGGGAGGTTTGCAGGAACAGAATGGAAAAGTCAATGTGGAGAAACACCTAATCTCTCCCAGGCAGCCAGAATAGCACTGTTGAAGAATTAGATGAATATTAGATGTTAGGAAGAAATTCTTTATTCAGAGTGTGGTGAAGCACTAGAACAAACTGCCTGGAGAAGCTGGGGCTGCTCTAGCTCTGGAAGAATTCAAGGCCAGGTTAGACAGGGCCCTGAACAACCTGGTCTAATGAAAGGTGCCCATAGCAGAGGGAATTTGAACCAGGTGATCTTTAAGGTCCCTTCACACCCAAATCATTCTGTAATTCCATGATTCCAAGAAGGATATGGACTAAAACCAAAATATAACCAAACAAAAACATTTATGTCCCAATCCAGCAAAGTTACATTTCTAATTTCATTTCTGAGGAAGGCTTTCCCAGTAATCACAGCTGCACCTCTGTCCTCACAGCCTGTGACACTGGGGGCTGTGCCCTACCACCCTAATGTGAGGCAGAAGCAAAAGGCCTCATCTGAAGGGCAAAATGAGGGCTGCTGCCAGCCCAGTGCTTCTTCTCTCTGAGGTGGTGCTGAACCTTGAGAGTTCCTCTGAAGCAGCCTCATCACCTACTGCCCCTCACCCAGGTCCTCCCAGTTTGGACATTCCCACCACAGCAGGCCTCCGTGCATTAGTGCAGAATACTGCACTTTGGCAAACAGACCACCACATCTTTTTCATTATTATTCACTCTGAAAAATGTGCTTTGGCAAAGGCATCCCCTTTATTTCTGTGAAACCCAACTGAAGAAACAAAAGATAAATGAGCATGTCTAATACTGCAGCACAGTTTAGAAATAAGGTCCAGTCTAACCCCTGATGCAAGAGTGCACCATTTTTAAACCTTGGCTAGAGATGCTATATTGTCAAATACATACACACAGAGGTCAGTAGAGTTCAGTCTGATTTTTTTCTTTCCTTTTTAGCCACTATTTAGATTGCTGCTCAAAAAATTTACTGCTTTATGCTCAAATTATGTTTACATTTGAGCATAGAATTTCAGCATGGGAAGGGGAGGAGAGTGAATTTTCTTCATTGCCAGCTGTCGATGGTTTTTCAAAATGCTTATTTCTCAGAAAATTTCCACAAACTTTCCATTGTGATCAAGGGATACTTATCTCAAACCACTTAGAAATTGACAGGACTGCACAGTAGGTCACTCTGACCACATAAGAATATTTAGCCAGGAAGAATGAGGGGGAGGATTATGACTCTGTCTTTGGTACTCTTGACATGCCAGCCACTGTACGTGTCCTTCATAGTATTTACATTCCTGAAAATAATAGCAGTTTAAGATGTGTTTTAAGCAATTTGTTGGAATCTAGTAAAAGAAAAATCATTTGACAGATTCACTGCAGTAATTCTTATTTATTTATCTTCCATTTAATTATTTTGCACAATTGTGAATGTTGATGCTGAGATAGAAACAGGACTTTATTGGCACTGCCAGTGGTTCAAAGATGAAAAGGCCTCGAGAGGCCTTTTGTTATCAAATTCCACTCACCCTCCCTGCTGTAACTTTCATCACAGCTGAAGGGATGGTGCCAAAATCTGACTTCACCTCAGAAAGTGCCAGGAGACACCACTGGCGTTGCAACAGAAGAAAGAGAGGGGGAAGGAGACAAACTTCAATGCTGACTGTGGCCTGGGAGAAGGGGAAATGGCTGAGGGAGAAAGAAAATGGCTTGGTGTTGCTTCCCAAACCTTCCCTGGAGTTGCTAAGCAGGTGGGGGACATGAGGCCAGAGCCACGCTTTCCAAGAAGTGCTTTTCAGTTTCCCTGCCAGATGGGGAAAATGAAGAGCTCCCACCAAATGACTGCAAAGTCTGCCTTCGTTTTTCCACCAGCCCTTCCTCTTGTCTAAAGCAGATGAGAAAATCCAGCCCAAGAGCAGCTGAGCAGGCAGCACACTGCTGCTTCCCTGAGCATCTCATACATGGACAGATCTGAGTTTCCTTTGCCTCAGTTTCTGCCCAGTGTCTCTTCAGTGATTATGTGTTGCTGTCTGAAGAACAAGCTTTTGGGGTCAGGCACCCTCTGCCATATGTTTGAAAAGTGTGTAAGGAACGAGAATCCCCAAATCTCTATTTGCATGTGACAATAATGATGTTAATAATAATATCTTCATGAGCAGAGTCGACATCTTCAGGACTTACAAAAAAATTTTGTTGCATCCAGTCTTGGGTACAAACAGGGGACGTTTTAGAAGCTCTGTTTTCCAAGTTTAGATTATCTTAAGTTCAGTCTCTTCTTGGTCTTCACTTAAGTTTTTATCAAAATGGAACATCTCAGATTGCTAATCATTTTAGAATATCATGCCTCATTGTGTTTGCTCCTCAGTTTTTCCTGATTGTGCAATGGAAATAAGGCTGCTTACTCCACTGTGATTTCTCAAAGCACTTTTAGTGACTCCAGAAAAAGCCATTTGTGTGCTAAAACTTTATTAATATTGTGAAATGATGAATAATCAGCCAGCAGCACATAAACCTGTGTCCTTGGGCCCCTTTTTACTTGACAGGTCTGTCATGTTAAAGGTGAGGTAAATTCAAGAGAGCAATAGTTATTGAATAGATAAAGACTCTTATTTGGTAAAAAGAAAGACATTTTGGGCTAACCCACTAACAAAAGATCCTGGTAATTGGGAATAAAAATGTCCACACATGGAGTTACTCAGGGACAGTTATTTCAGGAACAACTACTGCTTCAGAGTTATTCTGGAACAGCTTCTTGTTTACAGCAGGAGGAAGCCCCTGAGTAATGTCAGACACCACAGCACAGAGCATACAGAAAACAGCTATCTTTCAGGCACAAAGCCAGGACTGAGCATTGTGCTCCATTTCATTAAAAGTAAAGTTATTCTTCTTTTCTATTGAAAAATCATGGGCAATTTTGCAAGAAGTTTTCTGCTTCTATTTTGGATTCTGTAAGAATGGAGATAGAAGAAGTGGGCAGCTCACCTGGTCCATCAGAGGTGGTCAGGAGCAGATACCAAGAGACAAAACCTGAGCAGACACCTCCTGTGGCACTTGCCTGAAGCTCAGGAATCTTCTGCTCTCCTGAGGACTTTTCTTCATTTGTATGTTTACTAGCTCTTGAAGAAGTTGTCCTTTGGACCTCTGTCTAAACACTTTTGAATAAGTTTATACTTTTGGCATAACACCTCGTGGTGGTGAGAACCACATTTGTGGCATCACTTCAGTTGATGTCCACTGCTTCATAGGTGGTGGAGACTGGGCAAAAATGCCTTGTTTTCTCCTCAAACCACTCAGGTAGACAACACCTTTCTCATTACATCCACTGGGGATTGGATCATGGTCTAAAGCTGATCACAGGTTCCCTCAGGCCCTACCTCTGCCTTGCATCCTCAAGTCCTCAGGCTTCAGGACTCAGCTGGAAATGGAATCTGTTTTCCTCTGAGCCCCACTTGTAATCACTGGGAATCTTTTACTGCACTTTAAAGCAAGCTCTTACCTGCTAACAGCACTTTCCCCACTGAGTGCATGGAATTAGCCATATAATTTGTCAGGGAGCAAAAATAACAGTAAGACATATGTGGTGTCTAAAATGAGTTTATATTCCACGCTCTCCTCCTGCTCCCTGCTGCAAAATTCACGTGCTACTTCCTATTTCAGTA
Source organism: Urocynchramus pylzowi (assembly GCA_013397555.1). Taxonomy (NCBI): domain Eukaryota; kingdom Metazoa; phylum Chordata; class Aves; order Passeriformes; family Fringillidae; genus Urocynchramus; species Urocynchramus pylzowi. The sequence continues at coordinate 1,719,984 of VZRH01003617.1, forward strand.
CCTGACAGACTGGGCTGGTTTAAGCCAGCACCCAGAGAGAGAGACAAGCATCTTTTGTTTGGTGCTTATCTGCTTTGCTCCTGCCCTCTCTCCACCCCTCTCTCTTGCTTGAGATAAGTTCACAGCTAATCATGAGAGATGTCAGATAAACTCACTGTGAATTGAACTCCTGCAAGGCTGAAAGGAGCACTGTTGTTCCTTTCTCAAGCAGGTATTGTATTTATACAGTCAAGCGAACAGGAGATGCAAAAAAGATAATTCCCTCAAAACTTGGCTGGTGAACTCTTCAGAGAAAGATAAATGATATTTAATTTTTTTTTCTCTTGATGTAGAGCCAGCAACATGCCTCTAGTGCAAAGCAGGTACTATAATCCTATTCTCTGCCCTTGCAAATGCTTTGGATTTTGGTCTGAAGCATCCCCAGTGCCTCAGCTGGCTACCACAGAGCCTCTGAGAGTGACCTGGGGATGGCCATCCTGGCAGACTTATCTTGACTTATCTTAAACAAATGGGTGCCCAGCTTTAACCACGATGTAGTAACCCACTTCTACACCACTCTGAGAATGAAATCTATCCCAGTATTTTCTTTAACTTCTCCTAGGGACACTAAATGGTTACAAATATGCTGCTAATGTTTTACTCATCGGTGCCTCTATAAACAGTCCCCCCCCCCCACTGTAATGGATGAGTTTTGATATTATTGTTTGGTGTACAACAATGATCTGTAGTTAATTAGTAATACATGTTTTTTTTCCCCTACCTGTTTGTTCAGTTTGCCTGAACAGTGAGGAATGACTTCAAGCAGAGACAACAGGATGAAAGACAGCCTTGCTTTCGTGGGAACCCGTGGGTATTCCAGCTGCAATTTTGTGTTTGTAATGAATAGTGACAGGGTGTTATTACACCTAAGTCCTCCCTGTACCAGCCAGTGCACACAGGAACACAGACAAGGGCTGTGACTCAGACCCACATGGTCAATGAGCAGAACTGCGTGGGAAAAGCAGAAACACCAGGAGAAAGGTAAAATTCAGATTTGCTGGCATTTGCTCCAGCTTTGCTGCACTAGCAGTGCAGTGCCCAGCTCCATGGCTTTGCATGTTGCCTGGCCATTTCTCCATGGCCCTGTTTGCCTTTCAGCAGCCATTTTGCAAGGCCAAATCCCTGTAAGCCTTACTGAAGACAGAGTAGGTTCTTCCAGCCATAAAATGATGCCAAGTCTCTACTCAGCTACAGACACAGATTCGGACCCTTGCTGATTTTTAACCATCCTTATCTCAGTACTTCTCCAAGTGTTGTAAAAAGCTCCAGGCTGTTCTTCTCTAAGGGTGGATGGAGCTGTTGCCCAGCCAAATACCATCCCCAGCCTGCATTACAAAGCTTCCCTGAGATCAAAGGGAACAGCAGGACTGAAAATATAAACATGGTCATATTAAGCAATGTGAACAAAGACTGTTGAGATCAAATCTAGTCCTGTAGTGAGCATGAAGCCTGCCTCATTCAAGGATTGTGGGATTTCACACAGGTACTCCACTTACTGCTGGCTGCAGCTCCGTGTCTCCAACAGGACTGGAGCTGAAGCCACTCTCTGAGCAGAGGCTGCGTGGGCTGAGCACAGAATCTTCCTTAGGAGCTGCTCCCTGATGCTCTGAAAGCAGCAGTTTCAACATGGACCAGCCATCCATGAAAACCACTGCATAGGTGCATCCTGGAGTTACCCTGCTACATCATTTCATTTAGGAAGTGATTGCACAGCCAAGTGAGAGAGTACCAAGTGAGGTGGAAAAGTTATGTCTAATTTTGATCCTTCTGGAAAATACCCTCTCAGTTCACAGACTTGCTATTCCCAGCTGATACAGGGTGATGGGGTGAGGCTCCTGGGACAAAATACTTGGATTGAGTTGGAATGTGGAATATTTTCAAGTAATTACTTGAAAATTATCTTCAGCAGTCATTTCCTGTCAGGTGCTCTGCATGGAGGCTCTCAGCACCCCGAAGGGAGCAGATCCCCTCTTGTCCCTGGGTGTACCCCCCACCAACTGATGCTAGCCTAAATCTGCCCCTAGATTTCAATGCCAACATGTTTCCCACCAAGCATTACTCATTAAAAGCTCATCCCTTTTCTTTTTGACCACACTTGAGACACAGAGCTAACAGAGAGAAAAGGATCCTATTTATAACACATTGTATCATATAGTTAAATTAAAAATGGCATTTGTCAGCGAAAGCAGTAATTTTTTCAAGATGCTCACACAGGGCTCATGAACAAATAACCCCCAAAATTACAGGCCTATAAACCTCACTTTGACTCAAGTAACTTGACAATGTTCACTGCAGAACTATTTGGGGATGGCTATTTAAACACAGCGAGCAGTTCATTATCATTTGTGTTTTCCTGCTAAGCTTTCACTCTTTTGTTAAACCCACTTCAGTCCCCGATTGAGACATTCACAAACCTGCCAGGTCACTCCTGCTTATCTTTCCCATGACACCCCCTGTCTCCCAACGAGCCGAGGGCCATGTCAGTGCATTTCCACATAAAGCAATTCTTCTGGCTGAGCGGAGGCATTTCCCCCGGGCCTCCTTTCAGGGACGGTGGGCCCGGTTTCAGGGTTTCAGCACAGACAGTGTGACAGATGCAGGGAGCATTTCCCAAGCAGAAAAGAGGTGGAGGCTGCGGGATGAATGTTAAATGTACCAAACGCCCAACATAAAAACAGACCAAACATGCTTACGAGATTTATACTAACGCGTCACTTTCTCCCCTGGTCAAAGGTTCAGGCACTTACAATAGTTTCCCAAGGCACGTTGACTGTGACAGATTTTAAAGAAGAGGCTCCTGAAGGAGTTCAAGGCGTAAATTGAATTACAGTATGCTTGGCCTGCGGTTGCTAGGGAGATCCCAGATCTGAGGAGAAAGTTCCTGGTGATTTTTCACTGTTGTTTGAAGGCTGTGAAATTAAGGCTTTGTGCAGCGCTCCCCAAGACAAGGCTGTGCTTGGCGTTCACCATTGACATCAAGCTGGATTGGCCTGGAGGGGGCAAATTTTTATGAAACAGATATGACAAAGCAGCATTTTGATCAAGTCATCGCTCTCTTTTACAAGGGCCACTTTCACTTTTATTCACACCGAGTGATGGACATTCCTATTTAAACACTTTCAGCTGCAGAGGCCTGAAGCTCAGACCAGGAGCCCAGGCTGCCCTGAGCTCTGGGGAGGTTGGGGAGTGGGATCAGGGCTTCACAGCTAATCCCGTTACCTCTGGCATGGGTGGAAGCAAATTCCCAGCATTGAATACACCAAACTTTAAGAGAATTCATGTCTGGCACTGTGTTTTGCAGCCAGAGTCCATTTTCAGCTCATTTCACGGGCTTGAGCTTTTGCAGGATTCGGGAGGAATGAATTTCAGCTCTTTGAGGTTACACAGGCAGGGCAGAGCCCTCAGAGAAGACAAGGATGTTTTTCCAGGGGAGCTGGAGGCCAAACAGCTTGTGCAGAGCCACCTGCAATGCCATGGACGCTCTCTTCTGCTTGCACTCAGCCACACATGACCATCACCTGTGCTTAGACAAGTTTTCCATGGCCTGTGCTGCCAAGAGCATTATCAAAGGCCAGCTTTGGCAGCTTTGGTTGTGCTTGCAGAGCAGGTGCTGAAGACAAGTCAAGGCTAAACAAGTGAGAGGCTGAGATTCCAGGGCCACTCCCAGTGAGCCCAAAGGTCCTGTGTTCAGCAGGACATCCTGAAGATTTCTCAGCTCTATATGCAAATCATGGATGCCAAGATCCTTTCCTGTGACCCTCTCAAAAGAAGGGTCAAAGAGAAGGGACAAGGAGAAAAGGAAAAAGGAGACTTGCAGAGCTGAGCCTGCTGCTCCTGCTCTCATGGGAGGGATGCTGTTTGGGAGAAGAAGTGACTGTCCACAGCCATCAGACTTGCCCTTCCCCTTTTCTTCCCAGCCATCTTTGTGTCTCCTCATGGCCCTGCCTTGTTCCTGGAGCCTAGAGACCCTTTCCCAGCTGTGGAACACCAAGAGCCTTTTCCTTGGAGAGGAGTCACTTTAGCTGGGAAAGAGTGCCTCCTTAGGGTAAGGTGATGCCACCCAGAGCCACACCTGGAGTGGCCTGGTAAGGCAGTTCCCAGCACTGTGGGCCCATCAGACCAGTTATAATGTCAGATGACTTTGCCCAGCTTAAGCAGCACCAGTCAGCATAGCAGGTGGCAGCTACAAATACTGGGAAAAGAGTAAGGATGAAAATTAAACAGCAGAATTAAAGTAAATGAATAATTTTAATAAATCCTAGCTGGAAAGTTTATTTTCTCCAGTTTCCCCTAAATCACTTTGTCTCCATCCTCTGACCCCATCCCAGAGGGACTGATGCTGCTCCTTAGCTAACAACCATTTGGCATGTTGCTTGGTATTTGAAGACCAGCTGGACTTGTCTTCATTTTATAAAATAGTAGGGCAACTTTGTGAACACAAAAACCCTCCCAGAATGAACCCCTCTACTTCTTTTGTGCCTGCTGTGCACAAAAATGTCATTTCTGTTTGCAGAGAGGAGCTAAGTGAGTTAAGTACGGATGGGGAGAGCTTGTGTTCACTCCAGCACTGTTTGCTCTGAAACATTATGCAGTGCAGAGTAATGTCTTAGCACAAGAGAGTTCAGATGAGATCCTGTGATTATGCCTTCTCAAAAAAAAATTTAAAAATTTTAAAACAGCAAATAAAAAACCCACTGAACAAAAAATCAAAGAAGGAATCTAGTATGAGAGGGAAAGCCTCCTCCCTCACCCCCCAAAAAAAAATTCCACAGTTTGAGAAGTTGAACCTGAGGCAAAAGGAAGGAGGCTTAGTGGAACTGAAGGCAGCAGACAGAGATCTTTCTCAGGGTTGAATCACAGTGGCACACAGGGAAGCTGCCTCCTGTACACACTTGGGGAAGGCAGAGTTTGGGTTTCACTGAGGTCCTGGTTTGCCAGCACCCCCAGCCCTGCCATGTTCCTTGTTGCAATCATTAGTAACTCCAACAGGATTCAATAGACAGAATAAAGTGGGCATTGCTCTTGACCAAAAGTCCAGACTCCCCTGCAGAGGTCAGCCCTTGGAGCTTGCTGAGGCAAAAGCATGTGAGCCTCTTTAAATACTGCTTTGGAAAAAAAACTTCAGCAGGTCTTCCAGAGAAATCCCCATTTCTGCCTTTCAAGAGCTTTCAAATATAGAGAGTTCTTACCAGGAAAGATTGATGTTGATAATGGGAATTTCACCAGCAAATCCATAATCACCATTTCAATTTTCATCTTTCCATAGCTGTATTGGAAAGCACCAAAACCTGTCAACCTGTCTTACACTGCCTCTGAGTTTGCTCCTGAGCCAAACCCCCTCAGTGCTGGTTGCAAGTTATCTGCTGCAGATCTCAAAAGTAAGGGTACCTTAAGACCAGTGAGTTGTTAAAACTTTCCTGTGGAAGCATACATAATGATGTTTTTCCAGGCAAATATATTTATGTATATATTTTTGTTTATATCTCTATGTGTGTATGTTTAAAGTTCTAATAATTGAATTCTTTTTGTTTCTAATCAATAACCCAGAAAAATGCAGTGAACTTTTCTGGGAAAGTCCTTCCCCAGTCGAACATCTCTGCTAATGAGCAGTTCCCAGCCTCAGCAGATCCCTCACCTCCAGTGGAGGAAGCCAGCACAGGCACAGGACCAAGGCAGGAGCTGCAGTGCATGGCCAAGAACCTCCCTGGCACCTCAGCCCCCAGGCTGTGCTCACTGTCAGGGCAGGACCTTTCCATGAGTGTCACACACTGCTCCACGCCTGGTGACCTCCACTGCTGCTCCTGTGCATCAACTCCTTGGGAGTGAAATGCTGCCCACCTCACTGCTGCAAACCTCCAGCAAACCTCTGCCTTTGGCCTCCCCTCGCACAGGTGGAGAGGGATCCCAGTACCTGCCTCTGGGAACAGCTTGTGGTGGAGTTTCTCAGTGGTGCAACACTTTTATCTCTGTTCCATTAATTTCTAATCTATCCCTTTCCACCCTCTGCCCCCCCTCCCCCAGTATAACTCTGGATAGAGAAACAGCTGCAAATAAAGAAGGGATTTGCTCTTGTCTCTTAAGAGACAACTTCTCATTTAGTTTCTCTTTTAGTTGTGATGCTGTTGGTAAATGAGACAGATGCCACCTATTTATGTTTTCTGATCCAAAGCACGCTGGGGAAAGAGGAATCACTTCCTTTCATTCCTGCACACACTGGACAAGTGGCAATACCTACGACTTCATCTCTTTCCATACTCCTTAATTCACATAATTTCTTTTTCCAAATCACTGAGCTAGTGCATAAAAAAAAAAAAAAAAAAAAAAAAAAAAAAAAAAAAAAAAAAAAAGTGAATAATATACAATGCACCAGGATTTCTATATTTTCCCTTTGGGCATCTTTATCTAGAATTTAAAAGCCATTATTAAGTAACACTTTCATTTTATTTTATGTTTTAAAATAATGAAGGCTAATGAAATTGATTTCCAAAACCATTCAGTTTTAAATGTAGTAAATCAAGCTGTAGAGATACTGTGTGTGCACGTCTGCATATGCCAAATGCAACTCAAATTAATATACTGATGTTTTACACTATTATAAAATGTGATTTTATATTTTTTTTAATGCCAGCTTGATTAACTGGTCCCCTAACTGAACATTCAGGCTGCTACTGTGATGAAATGTTTTGTGGGTTGGCTGGGCGATGGATTATTGTAAAGAGCTGAGTAATTAACTCTATTGGGAGTCTTATATCAGGCACTGGGGTTCAAACCAACCCATGATGGCTTGCTGTTAGAAATGAACCAAATGCCAGGGGGTAAATTCATACCTGGTGTAATCCACTACTCAGCCCACTGGAGTTACTGCAGGAAGGGGCTTTACTTGCGCCTTATGTTTTCACTTGCAGGGTGCAAAGGTTAAGGCTGTCAGGCCAGGCTGTTTGAAAGCTTAATGAGTAAGTATTATCACTGTTTGCAGAGTCATTCTTCAAATGTTTTCAACAGAAAACAGTTTATTAAATGTCTGGCAGACTTTCACTGAGAAATGCCAAGATGTGAATTCTCCCCTTCCTCACTGTTATTTTAATACTTAGCACCTCTGCAAGCAAGGGGAGAGAAAGAGAAGGAAATCCCCAAAATAAATAAAGCCAGATACACAAAATGCAGCTACTCAGAACTCCAGGAGGGATCCAGGCCCCATCATGGAGGTTTGGGAAGGGCTGTGTGGACCAGGAGTCATTCGGTGCCACCAGCCTGGAAGAGTCACACAGGCTCCACATAAGGCACCCTCCCTCCTTCAGATAACCACTGTGAGCTCTGCAGTGGGTCATTCTCCTTCCCATCACTTTTCTTGGCATTTCCATGATGTATTTCAAGGACAGCTCTGGCCTGTGTGATGCATTGCCTGGCCCACCACCTTGGGCTGACAGCACCAATGAAACCAGCCTTGTCCCCACCCTGTGGTGGAGCTGCTGCATTCTGTACCTGGCAATGCCAAAAAGGCCTTCACAATGATTTCTAGTCCTCTGAGATGCCAGCAACCTGAACTAGATACTGGCCCCTCACTGGGCAAAGAAAACAAATATTGTTTCCCAGCAACAAACAAAGATTTAAACTCTGAAGAGCTTGTGGAAGAGAAAGGAGATGCCTCAGTATCTCTAAAAGATTCCCAGGAGGAGAGGAGTCCAAAAGGAAGTAATGGGGAACAGTGGGAAGAAATGAAAGAGACCTTGGAGAAGACTGAAATCTATTTCACAGATGTTGTTTTATTGTGTTGGAGAAGCGTTTCTCCTAAAAAAAGAAAAGACAGAATAGCACAGAGAGATTTAAAGTTTATGACTGCAACAGAGTAAAGAACTGGGCCAGAAACTACGCCTAAGTTAAGGCATTGCTCCCAGTGCTGGGAACAAGAAGGGGAGAAAAATGAGGTGGGATGGATACTTTGGATGCTTTGTGCATCTGTGGAGTGGAACAACCTGCTCATGATCTCCTGTGTGGAGGAGAGGGGTGTTAGTAGGTGATTCCTGGAGAAAATGTGACTGCAGCAATGCTGGGGGCAGCAGTGGGCAGCCAGGCAGAGCAAAGCAGGCAGCAGGTACAGAACCCCTCAGTGAGGGTCCCACACAATAAAAACCAACGAGATGAGACAGAGATTGGCTCTCTGTATCTGCAGCCCCACCACTGGCCCATGTCCTTCCTGTGGTGTCTCTAGTTCTCAGGATGAAAATCTCTGCACAGAGATGCAAATAACTCTTCTGCTCAAGGAGAAGAGGCTTCTCCCTAGATGAGGGGTGCAGAGTGGCCTCAGGCTCTGGCTGTTTACAGGGGTTTTTTAATTTGTAATATATTTGCTTTCATGAGAGCATAATACTCCAGGCTGAAGCTCAGCTCACCAAAGCACAGAGGACATCTGACACGCTGCTGCTTGCTGCAAACTGCCACCCAACAAGTGGCATTCTACTAGTGCTTCAAGAATTTGGTCAGAACTCTAGCATTCAGATAATATGCTAACAAGCATCCTTCCTTTTTAAATGAGGAATATGAGATCAAAGGTTTTTTCAATATATTTGTCCTCCAATGATTTTGTCAGGATCATTCAGCAACCAGGGCCAAGTGAGAGCCCCAGGGATTCAAAAGTTTGTTTCTTCTTGAAAAAAAAAAAAAAAAAAAAAAAAAAAAAAAAAAACAAAAAAAAAAAAAAAAAAAAAAAAAAAAAACAAAAAAAAAAAAAAAACCAAAACAAAAAAACCCTTTCAAAATTAGGAAAAAAAGCTTGCAGACATAGAAAAGAAGCAATATGGAACAACATACATTTCCAGATTTGTGAGGCAGCTTCCACTTCTGTGTGGAGGACCGTGGCAGCTAGAGCCACACTTTGGAGTGAGTTCTCTTTAAAGGCAGCAAACTCTGTAGATTAAGACCCCCACCCAAACCACAAAACTTTACATAACAGCTTGCTGCAGGAGATAAATAAAAATGTCCAAGTGAAAGACTGGATGCTACAAGGAGAAGAGGTCATTGCTGGGCTCATTGAGAGCACAGAGGGTTGGAGCCTTTATAGTAAATTTGTTGGATCCATCTGAGACAGATAAAAAAAAGCAATCATTGCTCATCCAAAAGAGATGAGAAAAGGAAAATATGTAAAGGGAGAGACACTTCATTTTTTCTCAGAAACATGCGTCATTAGGGAAATATCATCTTCCTCTGTTAGAATAAATTATTGTGCAGTAAACATATGCTACTGCTTGTTGTACTGGAAAAACAGAAAGCATCTACTGCTTTTTGTGGTTATCAAGTTAAAATGGATAAGGAAAATGAATCATCTTCATAGCCACTCTTCCAGTTATGTCCTGAAAGCACAGATATCCATATGATGTTCACAAAATGAAAGAGAAATTTAATTTAGAGGGATTATTTAATAATTCTGCCAATGCCCAAGCAGGAAGAAGGAATGAAGAAGGTAGGATATTTGATTACTTGTCTAGCCTGCACCATGCCAGCTAGAATATTTTTCCCACAACCAGTCCCTGGGGTCAAAAATCTATTGACTTACATTGGTGTAAGTACAGAGTAAGTCTGAGAGGTACACAGATTTTCTCCCAGTTTGTGCATGTCCCATGGAAGTGTTCAAGGTTGGATGGGGCTCTGAGCATCATAATCTAAGGGGTGGTGTCCCTGCTCAGGGCAGGGAGACTGGAACTCGATGGTCTTTAAGGTCCTTTCCAACCCAAAACATTCTGTGATTCTGTGGCATCCACAGGGCTGGTAAAGATCACAGAGCACTCTGAATCACCATCAGGAATGCTGGGAGCCAAGAAGAACCTGGGGTTTGCCACTTAAAGAGAGCACAATGCAACTTCTTCTCCTTTCAGTGGATCCCACAGATGCACTTTACCTTGAACAGATAAATTTTTCATTAAAATTTTCCTCATATTGCAGAAAACACAATAATAATGGTCTCTCCTTTCATTCCTTTCTCTATGGGTTAAAACTTTGAGGGAAAGAAGATATATAGGAAGATTGATTTCAAATATTAGGGTAGGATGTCCACTTGAACTGAAGACTCAAACCCCAAAAGTATTGCAAATGTTGCCATTAGGAAGGGCACCTAATTCCTGAGGAGCTGTGCACAGACTGCTTGGAAAAAAACTGGGTTTCCTTGGCTATCAGACTGGTTATCTAAGCAGCATCCAGCCATCCTTTAGTAACAACTCAGACAGACCAAAGCACATGAAAGCTGATTGGTGTAGCTCACGTTTTGCCTTCAAAATATGCAAGTATCTGATATGCAAATGTCAAATAAGCATTCATATGTATACATATAAATTACTGTGAGTAACAAGCACAGATGTTTGACTTACAGGTTGATTCACAGGTTGATATGATTATCTCACATAAATGAACATTTACATTTGGAGTCACTCTTGTGAATCCAGGGGCCTTTCTCTTATTTACACCCTCCTGTAGTCATGATCAGAATCTGCCCCACCCATGGCACAGAAGAGTGAAAAATGAGATGCAAATCTCAGCTCATTTCACTGCTGTGTGGATGCAAATGCCACATGCTCTGTTATGTGGAGTAAAAGTGCTCAGACATCATCCTTCCTTATCAGAGCTCCTTACAAACACTGGATTTATGAGCTGCACATTAAGCCCCATGATTTATGATGCTTTCTCTGCTCAGGTTTGCTGCTTTGCCCCAGGGACCATATCTGTGTCCGTAGGCACTTTCTAAGATTTCTATGCACTACCCAAACAAAATGCCCTTTCATGAGGCCAAACACATCACACCAGGAAAGCAACTGTGTTTCTTTCACAACAGTTTAAGCTCCATCAGCTCTCTGAGGTGCAGCAGCAGCTTCTGGAAAATACTTAGCCCTGTGTACGCCAGAGTGATAAATTAATACAGAAATGCTCTTTTAATTTAGAACTGCCCATGTTTCTGTCACTGGCCATAGGGCACCCTGACAGGAGCACAAGGCCCCTCTGTGTGTGTCACCATCCTTAATGCAAAGTAGGTAAACTCTGACGCAGGCTCTTTTCCAGCAATGGAGCAGCTTTTTCCTTTTATTCACTCCTGAAGTGGCATTTTGATGCACTCAATATGTGTTCAGTGCAGGTCCAGGAGAAAAAAAAAAATCAAGGAAATACCAACTCCCACAGGTTCTGCTGTTTTCATGCAATAGCACGCTCTAAATGGACCTAAGAATTAATCAGCATCTGTAGGAGAACTGCACCTCACTAGAGTTTCCTTGGACAGAAATTAAATAGCTGGCAGAGAAAGGAACCTCTATCATATTTTCACCTACCACTATATGTAAAGTGGGATTTTATTGGCATGTGTGCTGCAGCTCAGACTTTGTTTCAACAAGGCAACTGGGAAATCAGCATTTTAACGTTAATAGCCATTACCATTGCTTTGAAATTGTATCTATGTTATGTGGGATGTGCATGCCATATCCAAAGATGGAAGAAGCTCAGAAAAAAAATACATGTGCAGCAGAAAAAAATGATAAGGATAAAAATGGGGGGTTTTTTTCTATCACTAAACACTGACACACCTTTTTGGTTGAAAGGGAGAAAGATAAATAAATTTATTCTAAAAAATAATCATCTATCTGGGCACTAGCCCAGTTTTCCAGTGCCTTGTATTTATAGCCTGACTTACAAGCTATTTGTGTATTTTTTTCACTACAAATGCCCCAGCTTCTGGGGGCCAAAACCTTAACTAATAAAAATAACAATGATGATAAAAAGTTAATGATGTGCTCATTTTATTTGTAGATTGCATCCCTATTCCCCACCACTTATTCATTTTGGGCAGCATCCAGAATTGCACTCAGGGACCTAAAATGAAGTTAAAGAAGAGTTTCAGCTCCTAGTCTGAGAAGAACAATCCAAACCCAATCCTCTGAAAGGATTTAGTTACTTTAATGGCCTTTATTTTTCTGATGAAAATATTCTTAAGCTGTTTTTCAAGGGAAAAGGTGAGTCTAGAGATTGTGTTCTTCTGTCTTCACTGCCTGAGTGCTGTAACTAATACTCGTAACAAAAAGGTGAGCAGAGGAGAAAGGACCAAATATCTTTCCACAGAAAACAGGGGTCCTGCCACCTGCACTGAAATTATTTGATCTTGGCCCCTGCCTAAAGAAAAATTTCATACTCTGAACTTTTATTTCATGTAGGGACATGATGGTAGCCTTTAATTGTGAGCTACTTCTGGATTAAAAAATTTTTTTTTTTTCCTTTCTGTTGGTTCAGATATTCCCCTACCTACTCCCAGTAAACCTCTAGGCAGTAGAAATGCAGGCCTCCCTCAATATCCCATGTTTTATCATTTTCAGGTGTTACAGCTCTAAATATCCAAATGCCTACATTTCCTCTTTAGAAATGCCTGCAGTAACAGAGACCTGTGAAGGTGAGGTCCAGCTCTGCTGCAGAAATCCCAGCCAGGTATACAAGGCAGCCTGCACTGGCTTGAACTGTAACAAATAAATAAGCTTTTCCTTCTCTCACAGACAGAAAGCTTTTGTTCTAGTCCAGCAAGGACAAGGAATTCCCACCATTGTTTCATGGTTCCCCCTTCTTTCTTCTTTTTAAGTCCATTTTTCAAAAAGTAATTTTGAAATGTTCTGGGAAATGTAGGGGGTAGTGGTGCTAATCTATCATCCTCTTCAGATAACATTTAATTAAAAACCACAGCTATTAGTCATCTGCTACCCCACCACCACAGCTGACCTGACAATATCCTAACACACTGGTGAAAGAAAAATTGAGAAGATTCTTTTTCATTTTATTTTATTGTACCAGCAGGGGAGCACAACATATAATTTAAGGGAGGGCAAAGGCAGAGTCTTCTGCCAGTTTCTCAGGAGGTTAATCCAGCTTTTTTTTTTTTTTTTTAAATTGGGGTTTTTCTGCTGTTGTTTGTTAAATGTTGTTGGTTAAAAAAAAAAAAAAAAATCCAAACCAGAAACAGCTACCATGGAAGAATGCTCTTTTGTGACCAAAACTGTCATCCTCCCAACAGAACATCTATAACCAATGTTTTCAGCCTCTACAAGGGTTAGACTTTTCCCACAATGGAATGGGAAGCCAGGAATTATCAGGTTTAATTGCAATAGAGAATATTTCAGAGACCAAATTGTTAAGTTGCCCATGGACTGATGACATCTGGGCTCAGCTTGGCCCATCTGCTCTTAGACCTGTCTCTTCACATACTTGAAGATGCCTTTGCTAAACCAGACTCAAATGATGGAAACAGCTGAATCCTTGAAGACAGACTCAGTGGTCCCCTCCCCTCTTGGTGCTGGAACTTGCCATTCCTGTCACCTATCCTGGTATGTGGGTCTAGTTTGAGACTGCTATAAAAAGAAATTCTAGTTTTACTTTTCTCACACAATTGCCAGCCCAGCCCAGCATCAGCTTTCAAGAAGAAGCAAAAAGAGTCAGCAAAGCGTGGCCACAACCACACATCCCCTGGAAGACTCTCCCTGCAATAGCTGGAATGGGAATGGGCAGCTACCTACAATTACTTTTATTATGAGTCAAGCTTGGGTTCAGGCTACTAACTTGTAACCTATCATTAGAGCAGATTTCACAGCCTGCACTGTCTAAGCATTCAGCCCTTACAGAAACACGAGGGAAGATCCTGACAGAGGCAAAGCCCCTTGTTCTCAACATGCTGCAGAAAGGTTCCAGGCTGAAGTGTGAGGCTTACCTGTGTTTCCCAAATTTCCAGAGGAGTCTCATGAACAGCAGAACATGGTTTTCTAAATCTAACCATCATATGACCAGTGCATGTAAAATAATGTGAGCTCTGAGACTTTCCTTCTCTCTCAGGTGAGGATTCCTTGATGTGTCCTAAAATTGTGTTCCTGCTACCACCTTCTCTGATGAGGAGAAGATGAGGGTCTTCTCTACTGAAACATAATCTTTAAGGAAAATTCTAAAACCTTGGTATCTTCAAGACCTTTACAAACTTGCCAAGCATTGGCTGAAGCAGGCAAGAGGATTCAAAAGTTATTATTGATTAAAAGGGATTTAAAGAGGGCCAGTAAAAACAGATGAGCTAAATATTTTAAAAAGCCATCAACAGAAGGGGATGGTGGTGACACTGCAGGATTTCCCAGGGAGCCAGGAATATTATCTTTTTTTGTATCTCCATTTTGACCAAGTCTAAAATCACAGCAACAGACAGTTCAACTTGTCAACAAACCAAAAAATGCTCTTCTTCCCTCTACTGATGCTGCTGAAAAAGGCAAGATAATAGCAAGAGTACACCATGCAAAGCTACCTCAGGGATGTGTCTTTGAGCTGGTGTCACACCTTTGGCTGCAGTGCAGACAGACCTGAAAAGGCTTTTGGAGCCTGAGGCTCTGTGGGGGATAGTCCAGCCCTGGGCATGAGGAGTGCAGGGCAAAGGCAACTCCTGCACCTCAAGCACATCACAAGGGGGGCCTTGACTTGGCTTTGTACCCTTTGGGACTCCAAGCTCCTATGAAAACTTCCACCTGTGGCCCAAAGATTTTGTTTAAATGCAAAATACTAAGATTTGAATGTGCAAATTGTTTTCCTATGTATAAAAAGACATAATTACACATCCAGCATCTGCAATTTGCAGTCTTCAGTTGCAAGTGTATCAAACCTTTATGGACATGAAGCAAAGGCTTAAAGCTCATAGATATCCTGTTATGGCCACAATTCTGCCAACATGTTGGTTTTCAGACATACTTTATTATTTAACCAACTCCCAGTCTTAAATGGGAAAAAGGTGTAGAGATGTTCTGTGTTTATTTCTCTTCTTCATTTGTTAGAGTATATGGTTTGGTTTGGTTAAGAAAGTAGCTATAATGAGATGAGACCACAGACCACTGGTTAAAAAGCTAAGAATAATCATGCTAATGTTTTATTCATGTGGGAATGTTAATTCAGATGCAGCTGTAATTACAGTACCATCATCATCTAGTGGCCTGGAAGCACAAATGTTCTTCCTGACATGTGGAATAATGGAAACCAGCTTGGTACAAATGCTGCTTACCAATACCCAGACACAATCTACACTCATCTCATGGCCCCTGGGGTGTTCTTCCAAAAGGCATCAGTCACTGCCACTCACACAAACTGTTGAAGACAGAGCTGCATTTTTCTCCATCTCCAGGCTTAAAACAGATCACACAGCATCCCAGGATGGAAAACAAATAAACAGGCAGCTAACCTCAAAGTCCTCACTGACACCACAACAAATGTTGGGAGCAAAAGTCGGATGTTGGGGAGGTTTCTTTGTGCCCACCTTTGCTTGGAGAGGGTGTAGTGCAGACAAGGATGCTGGGCAGCAGGAGCTGTGCTTTCACAGCTGTATGCACTGTGCTGTGGGCAGCCCTGGCACATGGGATCCCCTCTGCTGGATGGCAGAGCTGATATTTGGCTGCACCTCATGTAACCTCTCCTCCCTCGAGAGCAGCTCTGAGCAGCACAAAAGGCAGGAGCTGCTTGGCATTGTTCTTCTTTCTCTACAGCTGCTTTTTCATAAATAGCAAGAAAGCAAGGAGCAGAAAATCCTCTATTGTTTGCCCCTCTCTTGGCATTAAGAATTGAATTAAATTTTACATTAGCCTACAATGTTTTGGAGGGTGTACTTCAGCTTTCCTCAAGACCTGGCTTAAACTGTGGCTGAAATCAAGAAGATTCTGTGTAATGATGAATGAACCAAGCTCCAAAATCTCTGTGGAACTTCCTTTTCTCACTGGTACTACAAAAGCTCCTAACAACCATCAGCTTTCTGTCAGGCTTATTTTGTAATAAACCATTTTGAACCAAAACTTTTTCATCTCTACACATCTACTGTCTGTGTCTTAAAAATGTATGTAGATCATAGCATTTCTGGTAGTGATTTTCTTTTAACTCCATGCCCATGGTTCAGTAAAAATTGTTCAATTTTTCAACAAAATATGCTCACAGTGTTTTGAGGGGGGGGAGGTCCAAGTTTTAAATGTTGTACATCACAAAAGTTGGGAGCCAGGCAGAGAGGTCAGGTTTACACTGGAACAGCTTTCAAGAGCTGGTTGAGACCCATCTGTAATTAAAGCACTCCCAGCTGTTTGGAAAAACATATTTTCATTCTGCTAGAGATGTCAACATATCTAAATTATGTTCTGTATGGAATGGAAATAATAATCAAAATACTAAAATAATAACAATAATCCCAAACCAGAATGTCATCTCAGGAGCAAAAAACCACACAAACACACTCACAAAAAAAGTCCTAAATACAAAAAAAAAAAAAAA